>KZ308599.1:540417-609269 GCA_000376725.2 Ladona fulva
TTTTTTGTCATTCCTCTACTTCCTGATTGTCATGGTTTGTTGTATTCTTTTCTGAAGCAGTTTTACAAAATATTTCCCCAAATAGTTATGAAAGTCATGACTAGTTGTAGATGCACGATTTTTAGTAAGTGCTTCACTTTTACTTTTCATAAATTTATCAATGATCATCTATTATTTATCAATTAAGGCCAGGTTTTTCAAGGCGTCGGCGTCATAATATATTTAAAATAATCAATAGTAGTATACCTTAATTATACTTTTACAACTACAATATATCCCAATTACTGCTCCGAATTAAAACCAACCGTTATGAATTTAGAGCAGTTACTGAAATCACGGTAATTACCGTAAATTTCTCAAGAAATACTTCATATGGTCATTAGTTGCACTTTTCCAAGATATTCTGTATACCACAGAAAACGCTTTATAGAAGTATTAGAGGCTGAAAGAATACATATCAAAAGTAGCCCGTTGGCAATAGAACAAGGAAAGGACAAAAAGCAATAAAACTCAGTATCTTCGTTAAATGGCACCCCTACTTTGAGGTTAAAGATGTACTAAAAAAAGCTCTTTACTAAAAAAAAGCTCCTTAGTAAAAAACAGCTATTTCACAAGATAAAAGGATCTAAAGACAAAACTATTGGAGGCTTGAGACACTAGAGATAGAGATTGCTTTTATATTAAATACTGAAAAAATATTTTAAATTATTATTATTTCTAGCTGTAATGCGAATGTAAAACTTAGAGAAAGAACTGTTATGAATTTGAGAGGGCAGTAAAAAGCTTTATAAACTGAGAAAGAAAAATAGACAATTAATCGCTTTTTTACGGTGAAACGGCTAATTTTTCTCAACGTGATATGCTAAATAAATGAATAGATATTTTTTATATGGAATGAGAAATGATTCCATATCACCTACAGAAATCAGAATGAGGGAATATATGACAGAATATAAATGAGATAATGATAAAAAAAGAATATTAGGAAAGGTTTGAGAGAACAAAAACGTAGAAAACAACCTCTTGAATGAAATGAATGTCTCTGGACAGATACACATGTTCTGAAAATAAGATTATTGATTTGGGGGCTTTGGTTTTAGCAACACCGAACCTGAAAACTTGGTTTATATATACAATTATTCTATAACTGTATTCTAAGATGAGTCAGTATTCAGAAAAAGCTCGGTGATGCACAACGAGATGTATCAAACCTATCGAAGCATGCTTAAGTCTGTTACGGGTAGGGTATTAGTTTTACCTTTTCTCCTCTCTCGCTTGTCTCCCATGCATCTAATATTAGAGTATTTCTTTAAATGTTGTTTCAGGTCGACAATTCTGGTTAAATTTAGCTGAAGATGGAGGTAGAACGAACTATAGTTATACTAAAGAACAATATACTATCCTTGCAGGTTTTAATACTATACGTTATAAAATACACCGAGTTGTTACAAGAACTTACATAATTTTTTTGAACGATAATGGTCTAAAATCGAAATATTCGCAAATGTTAGGATGCTACTCTGATCCTGTAAACCTTGTCCAGTTTCGTCCGAATTTTCATTCAAAATATATTCTTTTTTAAGAAAACTTTTTAGAATCAAGAAGAATCCGACCGATCTAAAGAAAGTGGCGAAACATATGAATTCCTATGAGGAAAACAAAGTTTAGAAATGAGACAAAAAAGTAGGAACTAAGAAACTAAAACGACAAATGTTTCGTACAAACACAAGCCTTACACCACATCGCACTATTTTATACCGTACTTATAATGAATACTCATTGATGGAAGTACCTCGTTTGGAAATCAAATACTCAATATATTCACGGAAGAACTGCGGTAGTGCGGAACCTAATCAAGCTCCTCTCCGACGAGAAGAGAGGAATCTCGCGAAAATGAGTCTGGTATCGAATCGTGCCAAAAATAACACTAAATGTTCCGCGATTGACCGGATGGCGGGATTCCTCCCCGATGCCTCATCCATTCTTGCCGAGCAATCCTTCGGGTAATCACCGCCTATCTCTCACTCACCTCTTCTCAGGAAGTTTAGCACCAAAGCACTTGGATAATCCCCGTACTCTCCTCAGATCCGATCACTCTTCGACTGTGGCTTTCTCCACCAATCTTTGTCTCCTATTCTGGGCCATTTTATTTATATCTCCCCATTCTGACCCAATGCCAATCAACCCCTACTCTTATTATTTAAACGCCTACATCATCGCCTGCGTCGCAATATTCATTCTTTTATTTCCCAATTAAAATTCGGCCGTTTTAATTTAATCTTTCGTCTACAGCAGCAGCGGAAGCGCTTTTGGGCGAATTCCTTCGTTATCGCATGCGATCAGTCGACGATCGATTAGCGATGCAATCGATTCTGTGGCGATATGTATATCGCGAGTGTGTAAGGTTGGCCAATCGATTCGATAGGTGTTCACGTGCATTACTAGACCTGAAGGAATCGTGATTAAAATGCCAATGTAATCGTTATATTTTCCTCTGGAATAATATTAAACAAAATGTTTTAGTAACTAAATCGAAAATGGTGCTTCCTTTGTGTTATTTCCGTCTTTATTGTGCGAGGAATACCAATTTAATTTGGTCTGTTTTATTTATGTCGCCAAGGAAAAACGTTTCTGTATATATAAACGACCTTCAGTAACCACGGGTGATTAATCTATGAATGTCAAAGATGAAAGATGAGAGTTCGTTAAAATACTATGATATACCGTATAGGTATAGATGACACATTGAAACTTTTTCTTCAGGGATTGAGATTGTAGTACTCTTTTTAAAGGTGCTTCGTAAATTTCGCCCATTTTGGCCCCCACCGGGAATCGAACTCGGGATCACTTTAACTAAAAGGGAACGCGCTGCCCATTTGGCTATCAGGAGATCTTAGCACTCCCAACTGACTAATTTTGTAGGATATATTAATATCTGTTATGTATCACATAATGATACGTTAATTTTCACCAAGATTTTTACACTTCTTTACATCCGTCTTTTGTTGACAGTAGTTACCATGTGTTCCCTAAGTAACGTAAGAAATTAAAAGCTATCACTAAAGAGCGGCAAAATCATGAATTGTATTCATACGTGACACTCCGTCTAATTACTATTCGATCGACACAACGAATTAACTATTACGAAGTACTAATAGTTAAATGATGATTTTTGATAGTCATGTATATATAACGAAAAAGACGTATATTACAAGATATCAGTGACATTTCTACGGGAAAAACCTTGATAAGCGGGACCTGCAAAAACGAGAAAACAGTAAGACTAATTGCCGAGCACGTTAATGTTACCCTCGAAAATCTCTACAAGTGAGAAAGAAGAAACCTCTATTAGAGAGAGTTATTTTTCATTACTGGATCTTTATGAGTGATACCTCTTTTTACTACTCTATAAGGGAGTGTTTTCTACTTCTAGTAAATGCACTACGATATAGAGGTTTAGACATGCTACGCATAGGTTTTTTTATGTATGAAATGCGTCATGTTTGCACTAGTATACAAAGACAAATTAGCTGATGAGTGTCAATCCACCAAATAGAGACAATTCACAGAATTTTTGGATTTTTTTCAGCCATTTTTTATTACATTTAGGATCCTGAAAAACATTTCCGTAATATTAAAACAGGAAAGACATAAATATGAAAATGACGGATGAATAATTTAGTATTTTTTCATTTCCCGCACATTCTTCATTCTGTTTTTCCCGTGGTTTATGCCTCTATAAGTGAGAGATGCCGCTCCTGAGCCTCTGTAAGTGAACTGGATAAATGAGAAACCACATCGCCCTACCCTTGAACACACGCTCATCGAGGTTAATATGCATATACAAACCCATTATCAATTTCGAGGATATGGATTTTAAGGATAAAGTGTTCGATTTTATGGATAAATTGTTATAATTTATCCCCTTCCCTTCCAGTATCGTTTGTGATTACGTACCTAAAGATAGTAACCCCAGAATAGTTCTCATAAATTTACTTTTAAAGTTAAACTGTTACAGTGATATTTGATGGAATTCTATCATAAAAAAGTTATATCGTCAAATTTCATTTGCAATAAATTACTTTTTTATGATTTGCTTTTAAATCCTTGAGGTTGATATTGGACACGAGAGCTAATTTCCGAAAATATTCCTGGAGGAAATTTTGTTAACTTTGAACATTAACCGCTTTCCTAAAGCTGTACATGCTATAAGTAACAAATATTACACCATCAAATTTCCTCATAATCCAGAACCTGAAAAGGAACTAAGATTTTTCTCGGAAACGTTGCAAAGTTTAAAACGGAAAGATTTTTCGAACTTCTTGGACCCCGTTCTGTACGATATAAATCGGGGGTTTTACATTTAACGCTTTAAAGAAGACCGTGGAAAAGAATTTACTTTAAACACCAAGGTGATATGAACGTAAAATAAGTCATCTGCTATTTAAAAAATGCTTCACACTGTGCCGACAGAAATTAGGCGCAGATTTTCAAGCTCAAATGAATCCTAGGCTCCATTCAGCATGCATCCCTTACCGCTTGGGATGGTCGTTGACAAAGTATTTCGAAAGATTCAGTCACATAATAGGAATGCGCTTGGGTTAAGTCTATATCGGATTTTGGCTATTGATCCAAAGTTGCGAAATGTGGTGTGAAAGGGGGTCATAGGGCCGCGCAATTGGAACTGGCGGCCGATACGGGCAGAATGCGTTCCACTCGATATTCCGCCGGAAGTGCATTCCACTGACACCCGCAGATGCCAATAGAACATGGGGTCGAGTGCTTCCAAAAATGCGACGGAACTATTGCAACTCTTTGTTCCATTACGACAAGAAGGAACTCTCGAGCGTGATTTATGCCTTTATTTACAAACACACCTCTGATTCTTCCCTAGATAAATAATCAAGTGCTGTCTCACACAAAGAAGGTGAATATGTAGATTACGCAAGCCTGAGGATTACCCATAACCTCCAAACCGTTTTCTGTCTTGGAAAACCTGCTAATTACAGCTAAAATGAAATATTACTGCTGAATTAAATCATGATATTAGATGAAAAAAATAATTGCACCAAATTCGGTCTGATTGTATTCTGAACACATATAAAAGTTGTGTAACCTATTGTTATTCAAAAGGGGTGTGAAAGTGATAGTAATTTTTTCATCGATAGTACTCGTATCTTTCAGAAATAGAAAGCTTTCAAATATTATGTCGAATTTTATACTATGTAACTGCGCTTGAAGAGAACTTACTCAATTACCTGGTTTTTTATCCTTTGATGTAAGGAACGTAAATGAAAGTAAACTAGGTAAAGGTGATTATTTTATTACGATTATTATCTGTAATTACATATTGATTATTATCAATATTTGTTGATGGTCTTGTATTTCCGCTTTCTGAATTGTAAAGTTTGATGGAAGACGCGATTTTTTCAAAAGAAATATAATTCTTCCTACAGTAAATTCCTTCAACACTCAGTATGATCTTTATAAATTTTAGAATGGCCTCCCGGATAACGAAGTTGTTAGCGCATTAGCCTTTGGTGAAAGCGGTCCCGAGTTCGATTCCTAGGGTGAGCCAGTATGTGCGAAACGTTCTCAACTGTCGAAATACTTTTAAAATATTACTACTGTTTTTTGGAATCCGTAAAATGGCAGCACAAAAACGAGGAAATTTGAAAGTAAATTTGATATGTGGGAATGTATAAATGGTTAAATTGATTCTATAACTGTCCCGCAGAATATTTCAGTGGAAACTTCACGAAGATGTACGGGAATTCATCAAATTCAATGAATGATACGTAGGTTTAGTCGAACAATATATAAAGCTGAAAATTCGTAAGGATCAAGGAAAGTGTTTTACTTAGCATGGAAAAGTTTTGTGGCTGAATTCTAAGGAATAACAGGTGGAAAAAACGTCATGACTTGAACCCGAACCCAGGTCTACTACTTTCCCATTAGAATACCAGAACGGAAAGTTGCAGAACTGGGTTCGAATCCCAGTCAAGTCGCTATTTTTCAAACCTACTATTCCTTCCGACAATACATATTACAAATATTTCTTCTTAATGCCTCTAATGTAAATATTTACAATTATTAACTTCTAGTGACAAAAATTCGTATTTCCGTTATTTATATTGCACTGTAATAGCTACTAATTGTATTTTCCGAGTTATCCATGGAATATTTTTTATCCTCTTTATTTTGTACCCTTGTTTCTTTCAACAGCGGTAATGTTTGCCAAGGTTATATTTAATTCTAAACAATGGCATTGAGCTGTAAGAAAAAGAAGGTTGGAACACGGCTGTTTATGAATTAGAGGTTTAAAGACACTCCGTAAGCCGTCTTTCGGCAAGCGGAACTCGCGTTCAGAGACAAACGGGAAGCTCCGGATTACCGATTTCTGGGAAGCCCAATGATCATTTCAGAGACAAATCCTCCATTCTCAGTAGGTCTCCACAAAGGAAGTTGAGTAGTAGTAGAAGTATTTGACTTCCTTTGTGGAGACCCCCTGAGGATGGAGGCTTTGTCTCCGAAATGATCATTGGGCTTCCCAGGAATCGGTAATCCGGAGCTTCCCGTTTGTCTCTGAGCTCGAGTTCCGCTTGTCGAAAGACGGCTTACGGAGTGTTTTTAAACTTCTAATGGCATTGAGATTTATCTGTCAGTAACATATTCATCCGCAAGGTCGGTTTGGACATCAACCCCTCCAAGCTTGGCCACGAGAAACCCTCCAAAATGTATGAGACTCAGATGAATAGTTAGGTAGTTTACCTTTCTTTTCGTTTCTCATCAAGGCAGAACGCTATGAATGAGTGGAAAACGTCGACACAATGTTACAACGCGACCTTGTAACCTTAATGACACTTTGCGTAGCATTTAATAAGGAAAGACCGAAACGAATCCCATCATTCAATATCATTCAGTAGTTTTCAAATTGTAAAAGCCATATTTGAGGCAAAAGTAAACGAAACGCATCATTCTCTGTCCTGCAGAAAACTCAAATGGAGAATACTCCATTATACTTGAGATAATAAATGCCTTGCAATGATTTTGGTCAAGAAATGGCCATGCTTTGATTCTGAAAGCGTCATTGCGCCACTTTTTGTAGCTGTTTTACTGTAAGAAACAAGACTGAGAAAACAGTTTTCTTTATTCCACAAGTTAACAATTGACACTACCGGTTTCGACGTTTTTACGTCATCTTCAGGATTCTTTTACACTATCATTTTTTAAATGCTTATAAGTTTTTTTCTAAATTTCCTTGTTTAGGACTTTTATTTCCCTATTCATGTAATTCTCGTATTATTTAAAAAAGCGTCGCGTTCGGTGTGTTAATTATCTCAGGAATTCGGGGAAAATACGCGGAAGAATTCGTCATGCTCTACTATTATAGCTGTTACCTATATGAAGTAACGAAAAGTCTTAATCATCAAATAACGAGGATCCTGTATTACATGAGACGGCTCGTAAGCCTTCAGTTTCTGTGATAGGATGCCGTTTCTGAATCAAATCTCAAAGTGCTCATTAATAAATCTCGAAATTGCATTTCTTATCTACAAGGAAAAGGAACACGGCTGTAGTAGGAGTTTGAGAAAAGTTCTAAAAAGCAGTTGTTTGCAAGCAAATTAACCGTTGAATAATTCCAACCAGCAGGGGTTAGGGTTCTCAGTAGTCGCGCTTTGCAAGTATTGTTCTCAATACGTACTTCGGCAACTATGTTGCCATCTTCGGGAGAGAAGAATAACTATGTTATATTTATCTCCCGATAATTCATATTATGACATCATAGTAACATAGTTTATCCCAGAGACATTGTAGGCAAAAGTTTTAATAGTAGAACATGACGAATTCTTCCGCGTATTTTCTCCAAATTCCTGAAATAATTAACACATCAAACGCGACGCTTTTTTAAATAATACAAGAGTTAAANTTGACGGATCAATAGCATTACCTAAAATATCAGTTTCAGTTGCCTAATGCTATATCTGAGCATTTACAGATACGGACAGCTGCGATAGATTAGTTATTCTGGGCTTATTCTTGGCTCTTTTCCCTTTTACTCTAATTTAATAAAAGTCTAATTACGAAGTGTTATTTCTTTTAAGATGATATGAAATTCAAAGAAGCCACGCTCGAACATATTAATTTTGTTTTTAATAAAATCTAGTAATTGAAATGTTCGTTCGGTGCGTACAAAAAAAGTTATTTGAAGAATTCATACCTCCAATAATAAATTATTCTAAGTATTATTCTAGTTAAAAAAATGTTATTCTGGAATCATAGATAATTAGCCTATAATTTAATCCTTACTATTAAATTACGAATTAGATAAAGGTACTGTTAAGCACTCTTTACATTCTTTGCGATGATGTGGAAGTAATAAAAAACAAAAAGTGACTTCAAATATGTCTTATGTCTCCCCCGAAATTTAATTTTGAAACAAAACCTCTCGGTTTCAACGAAATATCCTCATCGTTACACGCCGGTGGTTTTCGGTTAAGAAATATTTTTTGTAGAAAAATTAACCCTTTTAAGTTTCCTTTTCCTTTATGGATTTCCACAAGACCTCCCCTTATTCCATGAAGTGTAATTAAGAAATTAGCTGTACGATTTTATCAAAGTCAGAAGCATATCTACCATATAGACACCGAAAATGCGACGGAACTTTTGCAACTCTTTGTTCCATTACGACAAGAAGGAACTCTCGAGCGTGATTTATGTCTTGACGAGAAGAGAGGAATCTCGCGAAAATGAGTCTGGTATCGAATCGTGCCAAAAATAACACTAAATGTTCCGCGATTGACCGGATGGCGGGATTCGTTGACTCTGGAACTATCTGATGTATAAATGGTTATGTTGACAGAAGAGAGCAAAATAATTGTAAAATTACCACTTCTGTTTACTGTAAAAATTTATTATGTGTAAATATTTAAGATTTAATGTAAGGGTTATGACTGACACCTGTCTGTCGTCATACTGCAATAATACTTAGATAAATAAAAATTTTTAATTCTGCCGAACTGATTAGATTAAAATGGGCATACATCCGCCACATATGTCGGACGATATAAGTCAAGGATATAGCACGTGAATCCTCTTCGATATAAAACCCGAATTCTAATCCCCGCGAGATATTCACAGATTCCAGCGTAGGATTCCTAGCCGACAGCACATAGACACCTTCGGACGGAAGATAAACACCACCTCGCGGCCGGAAGAGCTTAAGACACGGGCTTCCGAAAGCCGGTCAATGGTGTAAGACAGCTAGCGGGAACCAGCCACTGCTGTTGAGTCATTAAATGCCCGGTTCCCCTTAAGGGCGCGCCTAGCAGCGTGTTTACCAGACGTTCAGGGAATCCCAACGAGGCGGTGTCAAAGGGGAAAAAAAAGTAAATGTCAAAACTGCTTGAATCTGGGCCAATGGAGGGAACCGCGATCTATTAATAGAGTAGCGGAGGAACGCTAGGCAGCAACTCAGCGGAGAAGGGTGGCAGTCGCGAGCGGGCTTTGGCAGGGAGCAGTTACAATGCTCGTGAGGACAATCGATTAAACACTATCGAAGGCATTGGATTGTTTTTGAGCTGGTTCATTTGTTTTCGTCTGAATGAATTCAGTAGACGGATTGTTTACTCCTATGCTCCATGTATCTATCTATTGAGTTCGGTGTGTCCCCGACTGGAAGGCCTTAGAATTTAGGAATCCAATTGTTTGCAACCGTAATGTGAAAAGAAAAGACTGTAGTAAAACATTCAAGTAAAGCTTTCCATTTGAGGCGTCAGGACTGATTACAACCTTATTAAAATTCCCTAAAGAAACGGTGTATGAAATTTAGCAATTAAAATGAAAGAAATTCTGCAATTTCAGAGAATTTTTATCGACGATTTTGATGCCTCTTTCTCTTTCATTCGATACATACTAATTTGATCGATAAATCCAAACGTAAAAATGTTGAATGTATTTTACATTCAGAATTTTTACGTTTTATAAAATAGACTTGGATCTTCTGTTAATAAATAGCAATTAATTGTATGTTATTCAAGCATTCACCATGGCGCCTGAAATTAAGAAATATCTATATGAATGAATAATTCGCTGTTGTTATTGTTATTTATTCTGAATTGCGACTAATCGTATCATATGAGATGTACAATTTATGTAATTGTAAAGGTAAATGCTGGAAAATGAAGAAAATTGCTCGGAAAACGTTTATCTTATTTGATGGGTTTCTAATTTAATCATTCCGTTATCTTTCTTTAATTTTCCCTAATAGCCAACTCTTATTTACTCTCGGTTGTTTTAATTCGTGATTAATAGCGTACAGTTGAGATTATTTGTTAGCACCATCTATTTTAAGTCGAATTTAATGATTTATATTTTAAATTTGCAGTATTGCTTGAGCTGTGAGTGTGAAAAAATTCACTTTTTGCTATAATTGCCCCGTTTTTATTTATCATTGCCTTCCTTTGAGAACAACTCTCTTAAATTAAGAACACTCTGAGATCATCGTCCGGAGCGAATAAATTATAGGAGTTGCTACGAATGCGCAAAAAACGCTTCATTCGAACTGAATCTTCTATTAAGATATTTGTTGGATATGCACATTACGCATATGAAAATAAAGCAATTTTTTATACATTTTTGTACAGGTAATCCTTGAGATTAGCACTTAATTCCCTTACCACCTGTCCCTTCTCCATTATTTCTTGGAGTGACCCGTCTCCATGTCAGTTTAGATTAGTTTATGGTAACCTTATGTTTCCACCTGATAGTGTGGAACATCGAAACCATGGTAGCTATTCATTTTGGATGAAGGAAAATTTCGGCTTCCTCTTTATTTTCCTATATTGACCTTTTTCTTTTCGCCACCTAAGTAATTGGTTATGTTCTGCATAAATACTTTAGAAGGGTCATTGACGGATCAATAGCATTACCTAAAATATCAGTTTCAGTTGCCTAATGCTATATCTGAGCATTTACAGATACGGACAGCTGCGATAGATTAGTTATTCTGGGCTTATTCTTGGCTCTTTTCCCTTTTACTCTAATTTAATAAAAGTCTAATTACGAAGTGTTATTTCTTTTAAGATGATATGAAATTCAAAGAAGCCACGCTCGAACATATTAATTTTGTTTTTAATAAAATCTAGTAATTGAAATGTTCGTTCGGTGCGTGCAAAAAAAGTTATTTGAAGAATTCATACCTCCAATAATAAATTATTCTATTTCCAGAGGAATTTTAACCAGCTTATTGGTTTACATAAAGAAATACGAACGACGTCTCCTAAACAAGCTATATATAAGACATTTTTGCGATAAAAACAAAATTTCAATTACATAAAAGCTTCAGATCGTATAAATAGAATATTTCACTGTATATTTTCTTCATATTTAAATTCATTCGTAGTCACACTAAGGAGGCAAGCAAGAGCTTGCGTGCAGTGATTTAAATTATAGCAATTTACTTCTCTTATTACACCCACAATATCTTTATAACTATATCTGTAGTGCAATCAATAAATCAAGATTTTTCAGCTTTACTTAATATCCCTAATTAAAAGCTGAAGATCTATCAACTGAATGATAAAATATATTCTAAATAAATTGGGACCAAATACGAAGTATTATGGTTGTCCGCCGACAAATGTTGCATCCGAGTATAAGAAAAGGCACAGCGAAAGGCAATACTTTTTGTCAATAATTACTACGATAAATCAGTGCGCGTTACCCCGATGCTTAAGAATGCAGTATGGAAATATTAAGAAGAAGGAAGATTTAACCTAAGCCTTAATTTACTAAATACAACTGACGAAGGTGATGGGTGATGTTGCTGATATTATTCTTCGACCCTGTCGAATAGACAGCTCTAACGCCGCGAGGAATGTCATGGAAACAGATGCTAGAATAAGTTGCTTCCAGGACTCATTTTCCCGCGAATGATAAACGTCAATAACCGATTATCGAAGAAGAGTCAATGTGCACCCACCCCCTGCTATACACTGAAAGAGGGTTTGCTGGGTACATAAGTTGATCCAAGTGTGGTAGAAAGATTTCCTCAAGTGATACCAAATATTCAAATAGCACAGGATATTTTCTCTCGCCTACAATGGAGTAAGAGTACGATAAAATTTTGAAATGGAGATCTTGTAACCAAAAGGAAGATTTGATGGGTTTCTGGCTACCTCAAAGATTTGGCAGTGGCTTAGAAAATCATACTTCGCATACTCTTTCAGAAGTTGGGTTATTTTACTGTTGAGCTCGAAATTGGTGTGCGGGAAACTTTAATTTTCTCCAGATACACCAAACTCAGAAGCAGCATCATGGCGAAGAATTCGGCACAGATGTGCATACTGAAAGTAATCTGAGAAAACACTCACTAGTGTAGCTAAATATAGCGTCGAAAAGATTCACATCGTGAATTTAAAGACTTTGCGCTAGTCTGTAATCATTTTGCGGTGTTCCCGTTAGGTCCTGGCGTCCTGTTCCAATTATTATTTAGGTAAAGAATATCAAGTATCATGGTTTTGCAAAATGGAACATAAGCTTCGGTATTTTTATTTGAAATTATTTTATTTAAATGCCTGTAATTTTTATTTGTAGTCATAATTGCTACATATTTCACTGATTATCAAAACAGTTAAGAAACTTGGGCTAAAATTTTGTATTTTTTGACGCAGAAACTCATTAATATGATTAAAAGCATTATTTATGCAATTATTATTTCTTAATTTTTCTGTAATTCGTGTAACAATTTATTTGGTCGAAAGAATGGATTTCTGAAGCTAAGATTTACTATGGAAGTGATTAAAATTAAATAGAACAAGATTTAAATATTTTTTTGTATTTTAATAAGTACTCTTCGAACATTTCTAATTTTGTTTTTACGTAGATACCTTGGCGACATCAAATACGTTTCGTAAGTTTTCGCGTATAAAACAAGATTCAAAATAATTGAGCAAATCATTCATATTTCAATTTACATTTATTTCTTCTATCAATTAAGAGTTACTTTTCCGGAAAGGCCTATAAATAATTAAACTGTATTTCGTTGGAAATAACAAAATTTTAATTCTTTATTTCGTGCTTCCCATAAGCTAAGGGTAGATCTACCCAGTCACCACATATGTGGACAAATGCTGTTATCACCGGATTTATTCGTTTCCGTATTTGTCATTCATAACTTTGACTGATAATTTCATATGCTATATAAAAAATAAATGTTTTAGTACATTTACTTGTTAAAAATTTAACGTGAAAAAATAACAAATGAAAAATTAATAAATTAATTTTCTCTCATCATCGGTCGAGATATAATACAAGTTAAATAGGAAGCTGATATCAAGCTTAATTATGATTAAAGTGAGACAATATTACCACTTTCCTAGGTATCAAGTTTTATTGGTCATGATGAATGTCACTTTAACCAGTTCCAAGCTAAGCCTACAAGCGAAGTGAATAATTTTGCCAACGCGCTAGACACGGTAATTTTCCACTCATACCCTCTCCCAAACACCAAGTCTGGGAAATCGCCAAAAACCAAGCTAATAGGTGAAATATATTTGTCTACCATAAACGAAGCTCCAAAGTACCATTTCTCGTTTAAGAGAAACATTTTCTGCCTGCCTTACAATATAAGTCACAAGACGATAGTTAATTTTTTCAACAATATAGAACTCTATGTTGAGAATTAGTAAAAATTCAAGTTTTGTTTTTAGGAACTTGAGATATAGATAAGCAATAATTCGCACGACTTTAATTTTAATAATAAAATGCTATTTTGGCTAAAGCAGTGCTTGAGAAATAAATACTTTTCATTGACAGTTGCACAGATCTGTTAGTTTACATAATTTTTTTTACGTTAACTTGGTACAAAGTACGAGAAACGTTCGAGCGAGAAACGTTCGAGCATTTATCTTTAAGTTGAAAAATGCAAATTTCAATTATCACCATTATTAAATATGCTAGTTAGTTAACGATTATTTTTCATATATGTAATTGGATGGCAAAATATAGTTCGTATTCGTCTTATATAAATTTAAGTTTCAATTAATTCCAATGCATTGCACTTAATTTACTTATGCCTACTTTTACAAGAATGGTTATTCAGGTTTCCACATTTCTAAGGGTAAATGACACTGAATCAGATAATCATAGCTAGTTAGGTTTTCCAAATAGTTAAATAAAGAAATTGAAGATAGAATAAAAGAAACTTCGTACTTTTCCTCAGGGAATTTAATTCGCGACCGGTTTCGTAAGCGTACTTACATCTTCAGCCTGAAGATACGATGTCCCTCTGGAAAAGTACGAAGTTTATTTTTATTCTGCAACGTCTTTCCACGAAGACACGCCTTCGGATATCGATATAAATTGAAGATAAATGATTTCTGCAGTAAATAATGGACGAAAGAGGGGGTAAATGGGGAGGAGATAAACTCGGAAAGAAAATAAACTCTGATAGCATAACAACAAAATTTTCAAGGTCACGCCAAAGAAATTAAATTTCAATAAAGTGAAAGCTATACACTTCCCTTCCCCCTACATGAGAGCCCTTAATCTTTCCATCTCAGAATCACACAGATCTGATATATTTAAATGTTTTACTTATCGCTTTGATCACCTGTATAGCAATAATTCTTCTCGATTAAATGACAAATAAAATAATCTATGATAAGGGAGGTATAAAACAATCCATTGCCACTGTTATTTATCCATATGAAATAGATTTTAACACTAAACGTCAGTGCATAAAAAATGTTATCAACTTAAAAAAATTAAATTTTTTACAGAGTTGAGACAAAAACAGAATATTTCGTTAAAATCAATCAGTACATTAACTTAAGCGTTATTTTATATATTTATTCTTTAATTGGTTTATTCTTTAACTGATTTATTCTTTAATTGATTTATGTCCATTTTATATCAAAGAGCTGAGCTTCGAAAAGGAGTCATCCAGAATGTAGCCTATAACACGTGTGCCACGAGCGAAAGCTTGTTTTCAGGTTTGGTATTGCAACATTTCAAGAATACGTTATTTTGCAAAATAATTCAATTTTATGGTAATTTCCAACGATTAAATCCATATTTTCATCTCCTATCTTAGTTTATTCTTCTTCTTTAAAACGTATTCGGACTGAATGCAGCAATACTTCAGGCAGAGTGATTTCATAATTTTAGGTTAACCAATGGTTTTCTTCCTCGTTCTATCCTAAGGTCCACAAAGTAAGAGTTTTGTTCTATGTTCATCCATTTCTGTGCATTACATGCCAACCTCTCTCCATCGTTCAACCTGTTATAACTCGTCTGAACCCTTCCCCACATCGTGATAGATTATTCCTTTCGCGGAACAATCTATCACGACGCGGCCGATTCGACTCGTTTTACTTTCTTTTCCATATCAAATTGGCATTTTATTCGTAAACTCAATGTCATTTTCGCGAAAATCGTAAAATGATAGAAAAAATTCGATTTCCCGCAAAAAAACGTGCCTTCATTAGAAACATCGGGGTGATGATTTGTCTTTTCGTGGATTTTCGTTGAATTTCGGGATGTCGTAATCGGTAGCTATTTCGTAGAAAAATCGGAATTTTCACGCATATCGCCAAAGATTTTCCATTTTGTAAACACCATTTTATGAAAAAATTCGTTGTCAATGAAGGTAATATTGCAAAACATCGTCGCAAGGATTCATATAATGCATAGTGCTAAAATTTTCCATTTAATGTACACAATTTCTACGAAAACATTCGTTACTAAGGCGCATAATATTGCAAAACATCCTCGAAAGGATCATAAAATCGATAGGAAAGAGAGGAAATGAGGTTTTTAAACGAAACTTTTGAGACAATTCGTCAGGGAAGGGGCTAAAAACAACGTTGCATACACCACCTCTGCGACAACCCAATCCGAGCTTGTAAATCCTCTCTTGCGCTCCCTGTGATTCACTCCTCTTATCTCATCGTCCACCTCATGCCCCCTTTCCTAGCTTTGACATACCCTCACCCACACACATCGCCCCACGCTACTCCCCTGCTTACCCAGCGATGACACCGCCGAATCGTGACCTCATCCCTCCACCCGAACTGCGCTTCCAAATATAAAGTGTCTCAGCATTTGCCTGAGTATGTGTTGGGTGACCGCGTCGCTCGCCCCACACTTTTATGCGGAACGCTTACAAGACTGTGTCAGGGGACGTGTTTTCCTCTCCGAATCCCTCCTGTCTGAGGACAGCTCACCTTCCAAACACCTTGGGAACATTTTAAAGTTTCGGTCCAGGAGATGACTCACAGCCATCAGACCACTCCGCCATTAGCACCACTCGATTAAATTTATCATCCGACAGAGGCTCCTTCAAAAGAGGACCACGATTGCGTTTCGAGCTAACGGGACGTCAATTGTTTCTTTTCATTCGTGCTCGAATATGATATTCACTGTTTTTTAGTATTTTCCGCGTTAGTTCCTCCGCGGAGGCGGAAGAAAGTTAAAACTGAACGGCAATCACGACATTTTTCGCCGCAAATCACGCCTTTCTCGTTGTAGCAACATGTTTACGATATATTTCTGCAACTATATTTATCTATTCATTTTTTACCCTCACAAACATCTATTTATTGGAAAATTACAGGAGAGGCGTAAGCAGTAACAATAAACGAGCATTCACGACTATTCCCTAAGTAGAAAAATCTAATTAGCCGGAACTCGAACCCGGGTCCTTGATATAAGGAATATTTTTCGGCTGTCTTCCGATATAGGATAGAGAAAAAATTATGGTTAATTTATTTAAGTTTCAGTCGTCGCTATGGTTGTGCCTTCTCAGCTGTGGCACTAGAGTTACTGATACTGAATAGTACCATTCATTTTGGTCACTCATTGAATACTGGTATGATATCTGCTTCAGCAAGGAAAGCAAGGGCAACCTACCTTACTCCCCACCTCCCTAATTCTCTCTCTTCAGTTTATATAAGCTAATGTTGGAGTATTAGAGGTTAAAGCCATTCTCTTAACTGAATAATTTACAGAGAGATTTCCAGCAAATAATTAATAACTACAGCTATATCGGAGAAGCATCGATCAGTGAGCTGGTGAGCTGCGCTGCGACGCAACTTTTCATAGAATATTGATAGCGTATATCGTGACAAGACGTGATCTTGTACGTCTTCAGGGAGTGTTAAATGCTGCAGAAACATTGCGTCATTAAGCCGTAATGAGATTATCGTCGACTTTGACTGTTTAAAAGAAGAGGTATGCCCCGTGCACTACATTGAGTAGCAAACAGATCTTGTGGAATACGAAGCACGGTAACAGCTCTCATTCTTTCATGTAAGGAAAGAAGGGTTCATCTTAATTTGGACTCTAGAATTACATGAAGGCTTCAACAGGCGGTTATGAAATTAAGAGTTACTATTGTTTACTCTTCAGAATTTTCTTTTATGAGTGTAATTTGCCTCCATTCATTTGATTTAGGGGATTTCGATCCTTCACACGTAGTACCTGCTCAAAGTAACTTGACTTTATGTACTTAAGTCCAATGGAAGACACTAGAACTTTCTACATAGTTACAGCGAATTCCAATGCATTAAGACAGCATCGTCTAAATCTGACTGTTAGAAGAACTTAAACATACTACATTGTTGCTATCTATGAATACCCATAATATTGCGACTATTTAACCAATATTTGTAATATCCTTCAGTAGAAAATTGTGTTAGTAACTACCAGAAGTATATCCTCAATTAATTATTTACATTTTCCAGCTTCTCCAGATGTTTTGTTACAGTATTACAGTATTAAATTACAATAAAACAAATTTGATCATTATCATTAGTAACAATCATCGGCATTAATAAACAAAGTAGAAAATCAACCGTATTAATGCTAGGTAACAAAATTACCTTGAAAAAATTCGAGGATAATGTTCCCAGACAGGTAGGCACTGCACCTAAAGGTTAACTAAAAATCCGAAACCAATGACCTCTAACCAAATGTATTAAGTGGAATAGTACAAGTTTTTAAAGTTTATTTCTACATCGATAGTATGATATTGCACCAAATATCGCTGGAGAAGATTAGCAATATGAGATAAATTATTTGGTCACAATTTGTCGAGCTCTCTCTCTACTCAAACTCTGAGCAATCCTACCTTTATAGTGTTCTTCAGAAGAGCGATCCCGCATAATTTCTACGTTTTAACTAATGATATTCATTCATAATTATTATGAGAGCCACACGTAAGCTTCAAAGATCGACAGATTTCCGGACTTGCAATAAAACTCCTCCAGTACTCTTGGGTTCGACAACTTGGAGGGACAGCATTAAGAAATTCACCGTGAGCTTTCACATTCTCTGCTACGGATTGAATACTTATAGTATGATACCATGATAGCTGCTCAACTAATCCGAATGAAACCTGCGCATTCATCTCTCACTCCAACAGCAATTCTTAAATACGAAAACTCTGTTGAAAGAAACGCGTGATGACCTATTCGCATTTCAGCAGGCAAGCGACGTACCCCCGGAGCAACCCGATTCCGTCAGAAAGGTGAAAGGAGAAATAACGTATATCGAAGTTCATTGGGTCGAAGAATGGAATTCTATCCATCGCTCTGAAATGGGGAACTCCAATTGGCGAATCCTCAAAACGCTGACGGACAAGGGGCGTGCGCCCGTCCCTTCATTAAGATCAATCGATTAAACCTGTTGCGCTTTCGATTGTTGCTCACACGTGCACTGTAACCATTTCTCAACACTCGCCACACACATTGGCGCGAGACCCTTCAACAGCTGCGCATCACCAGCTCGGCATTCAATCTCTCGATTTTTCCCTTTTCCGTGCAGATTGGGTACAAGCACAGCGATCGAAATATTGTCGACGCGTTTTACACATTAAAGCGCGAATCCAAGCTTCGGTTCCATCCAAATTTACTCTTCCGTTACGTGATTGGACCCGCTCCAAATTAACATAGGCCAGCGAAGTATTTTTTCGAATCCTCTGAGTTGTTTTTGTTGTCTTTATTTCGAAAAGAGTGAAGAGGATAGGTTCCCGGGAGGAATTCGGGAGACAGAGAAAGAAAAATGGTGCTATTTTAGTGGTGGCAGCGTTTATGTCGTTCTGAGGATTGAGGGGAGGTTCGGCCTATCTAAAATGTCGAACTTATTTTATATGCATCGGATATTAATTGCTTAAATGCTGGTGACTTCAGAGCTGTGCCTCGACTCTCAAAATGCCCGGCTATTTTGGAAATTGCGTCCTTGAAACATGAGATGGCGAAATTCACCAATAAGATGTTTTGCGCAACTAAGTTCCGCTGATGAATTTGTCTCAAATTGTCATAGTATTGATTAAATCTAATTCTACCCCAAATATGCTCCTATCTACTACCCTATGTATTAGGATAGCAGATAGAGGTATTTATTTTATCTGCTGACCTAATAGCTAGGTTATATAATATATTTATTTTAAGAATTAACCTACTTCTAGAAAAAATTCTTTCTATTGCAATTTAGCGAAAAGTAGACGTATCTTAGGTAATATAAAGCTTGGTATCTCATGGTCATTGCTGGAAGGAACAAGTTTAGGAGATTGATGGTATGAGAGAAAAAATAAGTACACTAAACAGGTGGATGTACAAAAGTTGATGTTTACCCGAAATGGAAGAACGTTCGAAAACAGGTTTTCGGTGCAAAAGTTTGCGTCTAAGGTATTAATTCGATAAACGTCATGATTTTCGAGTTATAATAGAAAAAGCAGCATAGGATAGTGGTGTCCTTGCGTTCACCTTGTAATAAGTGAATTGGTTAAAGGAAGTGTGAGAAGAACTCGCGAGGCAAGATCAAGGAAGATGAAAATAGATTTGATCTCAATCAAAATTTGATAGATTCGATACATTTTTTTAAAATATTCAATGGTCAATAAGTGATAGGTTTATGAAGTGAAACGGCTGTTGATAATTTTTAGGTGCATATTAAAGGGGTATTAATTCGGATAATTTCCACTATTACAGCTATTACAGGGTATGAGAAGAAGAAAAAAATGAAACGGTGGGAAAATAGGCGAAAAGAACTCTGCGACATCAAAGATTAGTAAAACATTTTCAGATGGATATTTCGGAAAGGTGTTTTTGTTCGTTTGAATGCTAGAGAATATAAATGTGGCAGAAATTTTCTCCTGATATATTTATTGCCAATTCATCTCATAATGTATCCCAAAGTTACATTTTATCAAAACTGTCGTTAATTATCATCACAAACCCGCTATGAACTCAACAAGCGATATTTTTTCATTTCATCTTATTGTATAAACATAGCATTGGTTTTTCACCAGTTTATTCGAAGAAATACTTCAGATTGCACTCTTTTCATTATCGCCTCATTTACTGAGATAACTGATTTGTAGAAGATGCGTATTCCCTTTATTCGTGAAATGATAAAAGGCTCGGATTGAGTACGCATTTTTCGATATACTTTAATTTTTAAAGCTGCAATTGGTAGCCACGAAATATTGGACCACCTATCGCTGGATGGAATGCCCTCCATTAATCCTATCCGAGATAATTGATTTAAAGAGCAGCATCTCTGAAGATAAACGTGGGCCAACATTTATTCCAAGCTCATTTGCAAGGGTAAAGGGAAACAGTCGATTACACGGACCGCGATTTCCACGGTGACTCACCATGATAAGTCATCTACCTCTGGGTAGGTTCATACGCCCTAACATCTCCCACGTAACGCTTCCCATTACACCCCTCATGTCACCCAACACGTTTTCTCTCGAGCACTAAGGCATGCAATCCTTTGAAACGGTAGCAGCGGCGAAACACTGCGACGAATCCATCAGACCATCTCCACAAATCTTTCAAACTCCGCGCCGGGAGCAGCATCAACCACCACGACACCCATCTTGAGGCAGTCACTCACCCTCTGGACCTGTATAGGAGCACCCAAGTCAGCACCGCCGATGATTCGGAAACCCCATGGTGTCCTCGGTCCATCCCGCACGAGGTTAAGGCTGATGGTCTTCATCCGCCCTCCGGTTTTGCCCTTAACAGTGCCCCCGTTCATCATCGTGGTATCCCGGCAGAATGCGAAGACTTCCCAGAGGACGAAAATCCCTAGCGCCCTCGCTCAGAATTCCGTGTTGACAGAATACGCGGAAAGGGACATGCGATTTGACTTCTCCCTTCCCACCCCTCTCTTCCCCAATGCACCAAGCACAACTACCAACACCAGCGAGTGAAAGGGCTGCCAAACTCACCTACGTTCCCCTAAAGACTGAGAAGATACTACTACGACTAATCCTCAACGGTTTCCCTCCCTCCCTCCCCTTTCTTTCCCACTCCCTTGTCCCTCCCACTCCTTTAACCCTACTGCGCTGCTCTCTCACCTCCGATCCCTTGCTCCCTTAATGATCCTGGGATTCGCACCTCTATCCCCTCCCTCAACTTCCCTTGCAGACACCCCCACTTCCCCCCTTAAACCACAACCTAACCTTCAAACGCTGCCGAAACTAGAGTAAAAGAAACGTGTTTGCCACGAAACGATTGGGAAGGGTTCCGAATCGAGGGTTTCCGAATATTTTGTTTTTATTCTTTGAAATGTTGCGGACTCAGCTTACGCCAGTTTTATCTCGGAGTCATCTTGGGATGAACTGGGTTCTAATAGCGATTCGTAAGCTCGATGTCGGTAGACGTAGTAGTGCATGATCTCCCAAATACAATCGATTGCTTCATTGAATAATTTAGTAATTCGTAAGTGCTGGATTAATACGATTCATCTCTCATATTTACCAATGGAAATTAGAGGAATGGTTTGTTTCTTAAGTCAATTCACTTTTACGACGTCATAGCCAAGCAAATATCACTAAAATCGAAAAATATTTTTGTTTCTATCTCTTAGTGTAACCTGATTTAATTCTATTTATAGTCACTATTTGAATTAGCTCTATCATTATGAAAATTTTACGATATTTATCCCGCAACCCAGTTTTTTCTCGTAAATGAATCTTACACTAATTATCAATTTTTCGATTAATTGGAAATTTCTTCCACGATGGTTGAACTAAATCATGTTCTCAAATTTCATCCATAACATTCGTTGGAATCCTACACAGATCGCATTCTTTTGGTGATTTAAAACAGCTTTTCTGCCAAAATCCAAATTTAAATCCATTATTTCTGCGATGAATGTGCCCGTGAAGATTATATTTTGCAAGTTTGTTGTCTGCATTGATTTATAGGCTGACGTTCTATTTTGGTTTATGAAGGTGCAAGGCCATGACGTACGCACCATCAATAGCGCCTGGTTAATATCAAAAGTAGAGTGTAAAGCATGATTGACGCGGAGTTCGACGGATGTCAAGGCTATTTCTGCATTAGAAATTAGCATTGCACTACCCGTTTTATCATTAGGTAAAACGTACCACCATATTCAAGGATTTGCATATATAATATTTTAAAAAAGGTATAGTTATGCAAGGAATTTATCTTAAACGCCAAATATATATTGAATAATATGGTGGAAATCGAATCATTCTAGGTAAAAAAGTATACACCAGAAACGTAATGTTGATGATAGCAAAGTGTAAATATGTGTAAATCAATTCACGTTATTGTTAATTCGCAAACAGAGGCCAAACAAATTGCCGCGATATTTTCCTTTTTATCTTCTGTGTTATCTTACGTTTTCTAAAAGCAAATGGGTTAGCTTAACATGTGTTCCATTAGCTAGGAAAATAAACAGGAACAAAATATAAATATGTTGCAGTCATTTATAAAATTCTGTTTCTGAACAGCGCCAATTTCTACTTTTTAGCATGGTTAAGTTACATTTTAGCATCGTTAAGCAATTTTCTGACATCGTTACGAAAAATAATCTTTAAAAAAAACTTTAAAAAGTAAGCATTCGAAATAATCCATTCTTCCTTAAATTGATATTTACATGTATTCTTTTCTGATATGCTCACGTTGAGTATTCCAGACGTCGAATTTCGGGAATTACGTTTCCTTCCGATACATTCACGGCCCTGGTAACTGTCAGGTAAAACAATTTAATCGCACAACATATCTGGATTAAATGCAGAGAAATAACTGCGATAAATTGAACCCTTTGTCTCCCTATTTTCGATTCGATGGAAAAATAACTCAAGCAACAGAACCTCGTATTTTTCACAGATTGTATTCAAACAATGTTAAACGCTAAACGTCTTGGTTAATCTCGACCGTATTTAACCGTGACGGTCATCGTCTGATTCAATGTATACATATGGACGGATCCTGAAAGATAAACTTACCAAAATATTTACCTATGATTGTCTAAAGAAAAATATTGTGACTCTCATAACTGTCTTAATTGTAAGAAGCAATCGTTTATCTTAACTATGAGATCTCCGAAATAATCTTACTGCCTCACTTCGATCACCCTTCGAGATGTATCTTAAGACTTGCTGCAACCGCACCATAAATAATACGGCTCTCCTCCGTGCTTTGGCTGACCACAATGATTTTCGTATTAATTTTCCAATAATTATGTAATCCGAGCAGGTCATTGACATCGCACATTGTCGCACTTTAATAGCCGTTTAGGTTGAGCGCTTTGGAATCCGAATTCTCAGGCGCTGCCAGGAGGAAAGGTCAGAGTTCAAATCGCCTGTCTTTGTAGAGTCCATTATGCTCAAACCGTCTTTTAGGTGTCTAGGGGGAGGCGTGAATTGCCTCTTGACAGAGGAAACTAAGGAAGTGTGTTACTTTTAGTCTGGGTAGCAGCAGCTACTCATGCTTATGGAAGTCTTAAGGGGTTGTAATTATCTATCTTCGGCGCGGCTGTCAGTTTTGATTGATTCGGTTAATTATAATTTCCTTTGAAGAACAATTTCAGTTTCAGGGCTGAAGATTTCTGCAAGTTATGAGACAAAATGATTACCACTTAATAGTCAAATTAAAGTAAGAAACGTCTAATACTAGTCTTCAAGATAAAATTTAGTGAATAATATAATGATCCTATCGTTAAAATATTTCCTTATCTTGCAAGGAATGCATTTTCTAAGTGATACTTTTTTCTTAGGGTTCTTAAGTTCCAAATATCTTCTAATTTTTTCTATCGCTATTTTACGTGTAATTTATATCTATTCATGGGACTAATAACGTTGGCTAGGGGATAAATCATATATAAGGTTTTGGGCTCAATGCATCCGAAGTCAAGACGTTTTTTATTTATTTAAGCATTGCTGAACTAAGGAAATAGTCAGGTGGCAGCCACAAGATTTACATTAAATCTTAAATATTTTCTCATACTAAATTTTTACAATTAGTACCAGTGATAATTTTGCAATTATTTAGTTCCCTTCTCTCAATCATATTCCTTTATACTCATATATACAGATAGATCCAGAGTCAACGTTAATATTCCCTCTCAAGCAAAGAATTTAAGAACTAATAATTATACAGTATCTCAAATACAATTATATACGCTATTATTGCCATATTATATTTAAATACCTTGTGTTACATTATTACGAGATCCTTTTACACCTTCGTCTAAATTCCTTACTATTTTCGGTAAGGGTTTGAAGATCTCTTCAGGAAACATATTAATTATTTGAATATATAATATAATTATATGAATATGAATTATTATAACATATGTAATTTACTTATTTTTCTACCTCTGTACTTTGGAAAATTGTGTTTGTACTTCATATGTCTCTGAATTGTAAATAAACAGTTCTTTTTTGCGACGTGGTAATATTTTCTCCAATATCAGATAGTTGCTGACGAATTGACTGATACTGATATATTGGCGATACAAAGAAGACTAAAAAGACATTTTTATATTTCATATATAACTATCAATAAAATCGCCAATTATTAGGCATAGATAATAGATTTCATAACTAAGTCCATTGCAGCTAACCGAGCAATTCCCTTGATTCGAGAATTAATTGAATCTTTCATTTTAAATGGCATTAAAAGTGGGTACTCTCGAGAAATAGGTGCACATTCCCATTATCGGTTCCCTTCTCCATGCCAGCGGATGCAGATCACGGATCCGAACTTCAAAGATGAGAGCGAGGTTTACAGGTTAACAGGAAACGCGTAGCATTTCGTAATCCTGTTAACGTAAACAAAAGCACCCCGGACGCGAACGGTTTTCCGTAAATAACCACGTTTACCAAAGATGAAAATGTATCAATTTATTACTTAACAATTACAACGATCGCTAAATTTGTTCCGGAAATAGAGGTCTCTACTAGAGTGTTGACATGTTTACTTTTTTCCGACATCTTGCTTTATGAATTCAAATGTTTTCTCCCTCCACCTTCACAAGGAGATCGTAAAACGATTTCCGAAATATCTTTGACTTATAATGTCCTCCCGCTCGGCGGAAGCTTTCGGAAAAACACATTTTTAACGACGGATTCTCTCGACCTTGCTCCAAAACCAGGGGCGTATATTATTGTGGAGGTGAAAACAGCTACCCATTTCAAAATTAGCGGAGACTCGAAATCTTCCCGAGCGTTACTAAAGTGGATTTCATTTCATAACTATGGAAGTAGATGCCGCCAGTCGTTGTTCACAGTTCGAAATTGACCGAATAAAGGTTTTTTTCACGAAAAATCTCGACTCGACTGCCTGAGCATGATATATTTACTTCACTTCGAACCAGTGGTGGAAGAAGGTTTGGTGTAATGGAAGGAAATTAAAGAATCAATACAATAACTTTTGGGTAAACGTGACCGAAAAATTTCACAACGCCGAGACTGAAAACAAAGAAGAATATCAACAACACCTCTACATTATTTTATCTACTACATTATTCTGTTCGTTATGTTATGCTTCGTTGATAGATTACTCCCACTTCCTCTAGCTGACTGCTAAAGGCGTTTACGGCGTCTTGGTGACAAAAATCCTAAGAAGGAACTAGCCCAGCATTTATAACCCTCATGAATTTTTACGCAATGCAGTTTTTCGTTTAATGAAGCAAAAAATTAATTTCGACACTCAAAATTTTTGTTTATGATATAAAATGAATAATTATTTGTAGCATGCACATCTTTTTCTTTTACGAATACTTAGAAAGAAGTTCATCTTCTTTATCAGATACGAAAGTTTGAAAAATGACGGCAACAACGAAATATAAATTATAAAGAAGACATGGGACATACATTATTAATTTTCTACGCGTTATCGTTTCGTTATTATAATCAAAGTAACAGATGACGATACGTGAGTTTTATCGTAACAGCTATTCCAACGCAAAACGGAAGTACCTTATTGAAACATGTAACTGACTGACATTTTTGTAGCTTGCCAGAGACCCTGTGAACATAATAACTATGATATAAAATCGAGAAACAAATAATCTTTTCGTAGTTTTTATGCTCTAGATTCAAAGAACGAACTTTATGAAAAGCTGGAATCATTTACCAGACTCATGCATTATTTTTTCATTACTTATGAATGTAATACAATCTTATTACTTTATCTAGTATGTTCATGTGGACCTATGCCTAAGATATTATCATCAAAACAAGTCCAAAAATAAAAAATTGTGATTTAAAGAGTACAACCCTAACTCTCGAAATACTTTTCTAATATGCAAGCTCTCTCTTTCTAACAAAGTTTTCATTACACTTAGATGGATGACCCAAATCATGTCTGTCCGTTTGAAATCGTATCTCCCAATAAAGTCAACTTATTAAAATCTTATAAACTCTCTAACAAAATGCAAAATCGTTCAAAATACACAAAATAAATCTATAAAAATGCATTTATTAATAAATCCAGTATTAAGCTAATACTAATAAATCCAGAAAAAGGCAATTATTGTTTGATTTAAGTTCATTTATAAAAATAAAGTGATAGCTTAACTCTCATAACACTAACTTGTATTCAAGTACACGCAAAAATAAATTTTCGAATAATTTGCATGGGGCAGATGTGGTTCTCCATTCTCAAAATTCTGCCTTCTCTGCCCATAGTTTTTCAAGAGACAAAAAATTCCATGATCCAATGTTATGCAGGTGTTTAATTCTAACCTACTGAATAACTGTAAACTTCTTCCTTGGGGACATTGTATATTTAAGGTTTCTATTATTTTGTCGTAAGTTAAAGTTCCTGAAACCTGAGAGTCACCACAATTCCATACCATGTTCCAAGTAATGCTATCTTTGGAGCATTCTCGTTGTACTTAAATTCTTGTCAGTGGGTATCTGAAATCGGGTCAGTCTAACACCACTTCCGTGAGTTTAATCTATGAGAATAGCTCAAATAGATATTCAGGGATCCCAGGATTAGAAATATTCTTCCGGGGTTGTAACCCTTTCACTCGGTTTCTCTTTCGACTTAGGATCGCGGATCGTCTCTCAACGTTTTAAGGGCTTCCGTCCAATGTCCCTTGGTCGCCATATTTGATCCAATGCCATACAACATACCGACTACCTCTCCAACCCACCAATCACTATCCGGAAGGACTCCCTATCACGCCGAGTTACAATCTCCCATGTAAAAGAATGCCCACAGTTTACCTGATTCTTTTTACTGCACTAAAATTACCCTGTATAAAATGTTATGCTATTTTCAGTAATATCATCATTCCGCTAATTTTGTTTACAATATCTTTTGAATGTATGAGTACCCAAGGGAGTGTATAATTAGTCGATGGAAAGTTTTCAAACATAATAATACAGTTCTTCGGTGAAAACATGTCAGTAACGCAATTGTGTGTAAGCAAGTATTTGCTTTTGGTTCACAGCTCTGCTACGCAATGCAAGGATGACATCATTTCATTGTGACAAGAAAGGGTTGAAGAAAATTATATGCTAAAACTTAAAATTTTGCCTCCATAAGGATTGCAAACCCAAAATTGTGGCATCATCCACACATTTTAAATGAATGATATATAGTCTGAATTCGTCAGGAAGGATTTCATAATTTAAGATATTTCAATACTAATGTACACAATTTAAATTCGGGAATGTTTAATCTAATTAATGCGCAATTATAGTCATGGTCATGACCAATAATTTGATCGAAATATTCTGAAGGTTATTCTTCAGAGGCATCGTTTTTGTTTGGCAGTGTTTATTTTTCTTCAGTTTCAGCATAGAAGAATAAATACTGCTGCTAAAATAAATACTGCGATAATTTATATTCCTATTATAATCAGTCATATTACACCGATCCTCGTAGAACGAAATTGATAATAATAATAATAATAATAATAAAAGAACGAAGAATCGTAATTTATTCAGTATAATTTTTATTTTTTACGACCGTTTTCGGCTACTTTTCTGCTATGGTATCGGGTTGTACCCACTGCTTCCAGGAATTGCTCTTACTTGCAGTGTTAACTCTGTAATAATAATAATAACAACGCCTTCATTTTTACATTCGACGAGATTTTGACTGAGAAATCAACTCTAGTCCATCTGGCTTAGAAAACTCGCAACATCACGCGGATACAAAGCCGAAATTCCAGCGGCGAAATGGTTTAAGGCAAAGCCCAAAGGTATTTGAACGTGGGAACATGTGAGGTGTTTCTGATAGAGAGTGAGAGTTTTCGTGAGGGCGTGATATGGGATGAGAAGACAAGAGAAAGAGAATAAGCAGGGATTTGAGGAGTTTAAGAAGATGAGAGATTTTTTGAGAGGGAGAAAGAGAGAGAGAGAGAGGAGAGAGAGATATCAGGGGCAGCGAGCTATTTCTAGATGGTGGTGTACATTTGTTAGGAGCCGCCTTGGCCGTTGGAAAGCGGGTGGAGGCTTCGGGTGGTGCGAGGGGATTGGCTTTGGTCGCGCGCCGAAGTGGAATGAGCGATATGGGGGATTATGGGAAAGAAAGTATATTGAGTATTGAGGGGAATCATAGGGAATGGGCACGGGGGCGGAGCCAATGCTTGCTCCAAGCTGTTTGACGGGTATAAAACAGCGAGGGGCAGCTGAGAAATCGCCGTAAATAAAGCACGTTCGTGGTCATGCGCTGAGCGTTCTAGAATCGTCTGAAGAATTTAGTAGATCAAGATTCGCTGATGGAGTATCACGTGATATAGTACTTCAATATTTACTCATGTTTATTTGTTGGTTCTCAACTCGGGAGTGACATTCAGACTTGTGACAAGTTAGATGTGAGCTGTAAATTTTCTGCGAATTGTAACAGGCTATTTTTTCTCTTTTGGGCTACCATAACACTTTTGTTTATAAAAATACAAATGTGTTACTTTATCAGTTAATAAAATTTTTTGTTCATTCAATGATAATGCGCTAATTTACAGAATCTTTTTTTTCTCTGGCCAAAAGCAGAAGGTAATTTATGTAAGTAATAAGAACAAATTGGGTGTTGAATGATGTTTTTTGTAAATTTTATTAAAATGAAAGACAAGATTGTTTTAATCAATAATTTAATTTAATATAATGTATGTTAATTGATGAATAATTTACAAATAATATTACTTGATCTTATCAAAAGTAACAGATTTAGTTTGTCTTTTTCGCATGAAATTGCTAATAATTTGATTTAATTGATTTACGTACTGAATCTTCTTTTTCTTTATCCTATCGTATGCAGAAGTTCAGTGTATAATTTCACTTGCCTTTCCTCAATACTGATGCATTTTTCATTGAGGATAAAATAAATTTACGATTTTAAAATCAAACTTCATTATTATAAAAACGTATAAAAACCTCAATTTTTATTTCGCTTTTCTGATTCTCATCCCCTGAAGACAGAGCTTAATATTTTATACAATTCTTTTTATTACTTAACATTGCACTAAATATTTAGACAATGATATTTATGCACGTCAAAATATCTGTACATTTATTTTAATAATGGATCAGTCATATTTAATATGAGATTGATTCATTTTCCAAATATACTTTACTAAATTTGTTTCTAATGGTCTCATACGGAAAAGGTTTTCTCCTGGGACAAAGTAACTTTTTCCTAAAGGATGAAATCTTGAATGTTGACTCTTGAGAAGTGACGGAATTGAGCCAAAATTTTCGTTTGATTGGTGAGCAATAAAAATAGAGGGAGCGACAGCAAACTGATGTTAATGGTGGTGAGATCTAAATTTATAGATGTAGGGAAAACCCGGATATGAAAGAGACCAAATTCAGTATTAATATCGACGTATGTAAAGAGATACCCTTACCCAAACCACTCAATTCAATTACTCCTTCGCGTATAATTTTTACTTACGCCTTCCTGTCAATTTACACAATCATTTCCTTTCTAAATATAAACATTTATAGGTCACTAGCAGCAGCGTACAAGGCATAAAAATGCTGATGTGCGTGGTAACAGATATAAAGCAAATATTAAATGAAAGGCACTTACATACCTAACATTGATAAGTCTTTTATCTTTCGGGGTAAGCCATTATTTGCCATACNCATTTTGCTTTAGTGAGGAGAGCAAGGAAACTAGATACTTGTACTGGAAGTTAGAAGAAAGTACCTCACTCCTCATCCAAGATGAGGAGTGAGGTACTTTCTCATAGTCTATAAAGCTTATACCCTATTACGCTCATCCCCTATTAAGCCTCCGTTAAGGCTTTAAGCCATTAAAGCTCCATGAGCCTCATTCCCTCACTAAAGCTTTAGATTGCTATTGAATGATAGAATTAGTATTCCGCAGGTCTATGGGCTGATAACTTAAACTCAATGTACAGACATGGCAATTTGTTATTATTACCATATTTTGCTTTTACATAAGGTGATTAAAAATCTATAGGTTGGGAGGGATATTATTCGTAGGGGGTCAAAAGCAACGAGACCGTTTTTACGTTTGTGCCTTTCATACGTGGGCCAAAGGAAGGGCTACGTTCCCAGTATGAAAGGAATTCTTTTACGGTGTTATATGTCATGCTAGTGACATATTGAATAGATGGATGATAAAAGTATCACGTGAAGGGGAATTTGAATGTTAGAGCAGTTGAAGGGAAAGCAAGACCGAGAAAGAGCTGGATGGTTGTAGGAAGTGAATTGAAGTACGTATATTAATGAATAAAAGGATATTCATGAAAGGAAGCGCGGATGCGTCTAAAGCGGAGTATTTATGAATACTTTTTAATCTTTAATATACGTACTTCAATTCACTTCCTACAACCATCCAGCTCTTTCTCGGTCTTGCTTTCCCTTCAACTGCTCTAACATTCAAATTCCCCTTCACGTGATACTTTTATCATCCATCTATTCAATATGTCACTAGCATGACATATAACACCGTAAAAGAATTCCTTTCATACTGGGAACGTAGCCCTTCCTTTGGCCCACGTATGAAAGGCACAAACGTAAAAACGGTCTCGTTGCTTTTGACCCCCTACGAATAATATCCCTCCCAACCTATAGATTTTTAATCACCTTATGTAAAAGCAAAATATGGTAATAATAACAAATTGCCATGTCTGTACATTGAGTTTAAGTTATCAGCCCATAGACCTGCGGAATACTAATTCTATCATTCAATAGCAATCTAAAGCTTTAGTGAGGGAATGAGGCTCATGGAGCTTTAATGGCTTAAAGCCTTAACGGAGGCTTAATAGGGGATGAGCGTAATAGGGTATAAGCTTTATAGACTATGAGAAAGTACCTCACTCCTCATCTTGGATGAGGAGTGAGGTACTTTCTTCTAACTTCCAGTACAAGTATCTAGTTTCCTTGCTCTCCTCACTAAAGCAAAATGTAATAAGTAGAAAACGTCTACGTAAGTGCCGTACAACGGCTTTTTGAGTAATTCTTTTCATAGTATCCAATAATGTGTGATCATGATGAATACCATCGTTCAGCATCACTCGTACCTCATTGTCTTTTATATCATCACAGCCACGAACAAAAATAAAATGAAATAGAAAGATGAGGGATAACTTTTTCAACACCATAGACTGACGAATTAAGTACAGGAACTGAATCACCATTAAAATTATAATATTTCTATTGAATGATGATACAGATCAGATGATATTAGATTATACATATCACTCAGTTTAAAAATACATGACATTCACAATATCAACTAAATAGCCATTCTTCTAACTTTTTTCTTTTACTTCAGTGGCTCGATGAATGAAATATACACATGCAATCATTTCATGCCTTGTTTACAAACACAGCAGATCGTTTCGCAGTATTCTACTGGCAAAATGTCATTCAGAGACATTCAGAAATTTCGCAACTTAAGCTGAGGTGGCCAAGCGATCTCTGGAAGCTTACCCAACTACACTTGAGCGCACAATCTGGTCAGGGTATTGCGTCCTTCTCGAAAATGTATTACTTCTAAGGATTTCCTAGTACTGGTATTTCACTTAAGTAACAGCCCGAGGAAAAGTTCAGATTTGATAATAAAAATTTGGCTCCATTCCACTGTTTTGTGAACATGAAACTTAACTATCCCGATATCGACAATACGTTGGTATCTAGTCATGCGTCATAGATTTTTGTGCTTAACTGTGAAAATGGTTGTTTAAGAGTCCTAATAGCCTTATCCATTTCATGGGTTTGCATGATTTATATTAGGAATTCCAGCTGTATATTATCCAAAAAAGGGGTTTTGAGTGTATTTCCCTCCTTTTGAAGAGAGATTCTAAAGTTCATAATGCATCTTTCATTTATATTTAATTAATTGATGGTTTTGCAAGTCAAAGTAAACTACTGAAATGGTTAACTACTTAATAGCTAATGTCGATGGTGTATGTTTTAAAAATAACCTTTTTTTTTGACTTGCTATCAGTAAGGGTTTATTGTAGAGTGAATATTGAAATTAAACATACATACATAATTTCACAGATAAAGTTTGGGATATTATTAATACTGTTTAATATTAAAGGGGTTGAAACTAATATAGAAACAAGTAAATGAAATAATGTCGCCAAATGTTGTACGTAATCGTGAATTTTTATGCATTTAGGTAGTTTATGAGGGAATTGCCTATCAAAAATAGTCGTTCTTTTCAACTTAAAATATAATTTTTACGAGATTAAAACTGCAGAATGGAACTAAATTTGCAATGGATTTATATTTAGCCTTTCATTCATTTTCCTTTCCGTGTTGGGCTTCTTAGACCAAACCTAATAAACTTCATTCATGTTTTGCGTACGGGGGGGTCCAAGCTTTCACTGGAACTCATATAAGGGAAAACATATTGGTTTATTTTTCATTCTGCCATCTCGGCGTATTCAAAATTTATGTATATTCAGGTTCAACTAATTAAACTGCGCATGCACTGGTAATCACTCATTAGAGCAGTCAAAACTAACTCAATGAAAATAAATACCTAGATCAAAAGACCCTCCCACGGCCTGTGGATGAAGCGTTTCGATCTAAATTATGACTGAAAAACGGCGCTATTGAACCGACAGCACGAATGAATAAACACGCAATTAACAAGAATCACGAAGATAAAATAGCCGCATTCATTTCCCTGATCGGCTCATTGACGGTTTCATAATAAACGTCTCGCTTGCTTCTTTTATCGGAGATAAAGATGGATCATTAGCTTACCTGCGTAGGAGAATTAGCATGTAAGCGTTTGCCCCCTTCCTTCTCTTCCCAATATTTCCAGCGGGCAAGTTGCCACGCCGTGATATAGAATCCGCACTTATCCGCCTGACGAGATTTTGGACTTTTCTCAACACTCTCGGGCAGCGACGCTCGTCAGGGAAGTTGGGAAATATTTACGCGAGCCCTGTGGAACACAATGCTTTGCATACATGCTAAGTGTTCGATAATATGTTAGCACCAAGGAAAGAGCTGCGCGAGAAACAAAACGAGACGAAATCCTTTTGAATAAATGCGTAATATTTTGACGCGTAAAATTTAAATCATGCCACTGGTTCGAGTTGAAATTTCCATAAGAACTTCACCATCATCATCATCATCGTCATGGATTGTCAATCCGAAGATTGGTTTGTTGCAGCTCCCCATGTTATCTTATTTCCTTCCAGCCGGTTCATTCCCTCATAATTCGTAACGGTAACGCTTATTTCACCTGTCTCTCGTAACTTAGATTAAAGACTCCACTTTTATTCATTCTAACACTGCTTTCAGAAGACTATGACGACTTGCTGTTTGCCTCATTTGGTTCCTTTTTTTATTAATGTTTTCCATAGGCTTCCTTCATTTGCTCTTCGAAGGACTTACTCATTATTTACTCGATTTGCTTATTTTATTTTCATCGTCTTTCGGCAATACAACAACTCCATTGCTTCTTATTTTCTCCTCTCTGTTGCCATTACACTATGCCTCATGTTAGTCCATGTTCCAAGGCCATACTAAAGGACACTCAATTTATATGTTTTTACATATCGTTTTTTAACGTTCAAACATGTATTATTTGCTTCCAGCTGTTATTTTCCTGATAGAGTACGTGGAAGAAGGCACTCCGATCCTCGAGGAATGAATAAATGGGGAATTTAATTCATTATTTCTCTTTTGCAACTTCCAATGCTACTATCCAAGCTACCTTATAACTACTTATAATACTCTTTTATACTTTAGAGTACATCCATTCCTAATTTTAACTGGAAATTTCCTTCCATCTTCCGGCTCTGAAATTCGAAAGTTTCCTAGCCATTGTTATTACTAATGTTATGAGTAGGAAATTTCTTCGGAGCAAAAACTGTGAATAATTAACAAAATCCACGTAAATGTTTTATAAAGACATACATGAAGTGTCGTTTGTGGTGCTATGAAAGATGGTCTATAACAGCAGCAGAAAAGAGAAAATTAGAAGCAATGGAGACACATAATAACAGAAGATAGAGGAAAATAAAGTAGACTGAGAAGCTAATTAAGAAATCCTTAGAGAGACGAAAGAAGAGAGATGGCTGTGAATGACTTCGGTGAAAGGAAGAGATAAATTAAGCGGGTACAAATTAAGATAAGATAGTATCCTGAAGAGAGAATTTAAAGGTAAGGTGGATTGAAGAGCGATATCGTTCGCCCTAAAGAAAAAAATGTGCACAATATGTTTTTTAAATTGCAAGACAGTGGGTTGATAAATACATATTGTGATGGAACAATTACTTTTTCGTACAAAAAGATAAAACTTCCTTTGGTTTCTATTTGCAACATGAGGGCTTGATTCTTGAGTAATTGTAATTTGTTGAAAATTACTTAATTTTGTGGCTACAGGGCAGTATCTTTCAAGGGTAATATACGTTTTAAAATATGAAGCGTAGGCTCTTTTCAAATGTTCTAATTTCTAGAAACGTAGATCTTCTTCTAGCAATTACCGGTCGACTTATTAAACTATGTGAATCATTTACGAAGCCTATCTTCTTCTGTGCTATAGCCTTCTACAAAATAACACTTGGTCATATTGATTTCATAAACTTATCTTATAAGGATGACATCCTGAATCCATAATTCATTACTCCAAAATAAGGAAATAAAGAAAAACTTTCTAATGTTTGCAACAACAATGGAGATTTTGCGATGGAAAACCCCAGCTGAAATTATGAGGATTCTAAATTTCATTGTACATACATTGTACATCTTAATATCTTAAGTAATTATTTAATTTCAAAAATGTTATATTTTCTTATAAGTAAACAAATTATTGCCTAAACAACTTCAATTCCAATCCAACGTGAGCCTTGAACACAAATGATTACTCAGTATACAATGTGTCAATCTGGATGTATTTATTACGAAAGAAATGGAAGAATTGAATAATTGTGTTTTGACTTTGAATGAGCAAGGAATAAAAGGACATCGCAATATTTAAGCCTTCACAAATAGCAAAGAAATCTTACATATAAAAACTTTAACTTAAATTCTTTTTTTGTTTTACTTGTATTACTAAAGTTGCTCTATCTTATATACAGGGAAATATTTCGATGAATACCCAGATGAAATATAAAATTCAACTGAAGTCAAACTTCCCATAGATTGCAATGTACTATAATATTCCGTTGAATTATCAACTATGAACAGAGGATTTTCAAAAATTTATCAGAAGGAAACGTAATATATCATGTTGGACTTCCATTCATTTTTTTTTTATTTATTCATTTCGAATGGCATCCCACATTACATTAGGGTGCTTTTGCTGGAGTAAAGAGAAGATTCATGAATTATTTTCTATCTCCCAAGGAAGAATGGACTTGAAAAAAGTCTGACGGGACATGTCGGGAGACTGGCCTGAATGGCTTGGAGAAATGTTCTGCCGGGATAGCTCAACGGACAGACCACCCGACCGGCAATTGGGAGACCCGGGTTCGATTCCCGGTCTCGTCAGACTTTTTTCAAGTCCATTCTTCCTTGGGATTTTTCCTGGGTGCGTACCATCTTGCGCAAAGTCACCCTTACCCGTTTTCCTGTATTTTCTACCTGTTACTCAAGGCTATTACGTGACTCCTCCTACACGCCTATGACAGCAAATTCAAAATGTTTGTGTAACCAAAGCGTTCCCCCATTTCTTACGGTTGCATCTTAAAAATACACCAGCGCAGTCTGTCTTCCAGATGAAGGTACTTTTGGCAAAGCATATTTTGTGTAGACCTCTAAAGTTACTTCTTAGTAAATTTTATACGATAGCGCAGAAATTCCCGCAATCAAAGGATTCTGACAACAGCAGTGACGGAGATGTTTATGATTGAATTCTTAAGACAGTGACAGAAAAATTGGATATATTTCTGAAGCCGAGAAAAATATCCAAGTTTTCTGTCGGAAATTGTTATGTACATTTTTAGAATTTGAATTTCATGATGAACAAAAGAAAGTAAAGTGGTTTGGAAATTTCTTGTCTGAAAAGCTTTTAAGTTCATTGGTTCGATAATGTGTGTTATGCAAACAAACCGTTATTCTACTTTCGATAGAAGGTAATTAACATCTTGGTTAAATAACCGTAAAAGATATCCCACATCCATGTAATGATCATAACTGTGTAAAGAATATTCCACAACTTCAGTCACCAATATATATTTCTTCGTTACATCGTAAAAGCATGCGAAATTCTCTATTTCTCATTCTCAACGTGAAGAATATTAAGAAAAATCAATGAGAAGCGATTTATTCATAACCTTTACCAGATTTTCCATATAACTCTTAATTTTAACACTTTTCTCCGTCGATGCAATACATGAGGAAATTTTAAGAAGTAATAATTACTCACGGAATATGTAATTATACCATTGTTTCTCATTCCTCTACATTATTTTACATTTTAATCTCATACTCATCCCAAGAGCGCTTACTTTCGTATATTTCCAAAATTATTTACTTTCACATTGTTTTTTAGAAATTAAAACAGTCCAAAACCGAAAAAAGACTCTTTTGCTAAATAGTTCTAATAAATTTTATCCATTTAAGGTATGTCTGATCACATGCCATCCTGTTATCTGATTGGTACACACAATCTCCCCAAAACATAGCTGCGGAAACAACAAATATCGTCAAATCTAATTTAATAATAGTATTTTGGCACATATTAGTAGAGATCTAAACATAAATTCTTTGTAAGATTTCACGGAGTTAGCGCGGGAGCAAAATTCAGCCATTCCATTCCCTATAATTCCTCTAAATTTACCGTAATATTCACGGTCAGGTTCTTCTGCGGAGTGAGATAATGATGTGTGGGTGAAATGGGATGAATGCATGCGTGAGACGATCCGAAGGGTCGAAGTTTCGCATGTGAAATCTCAGGCGTTAGAACGGCGAGACCTTGGTGGAGAAAGTTCTGGCCAAGTGCCCACTGTTTTTCTCTCCCTATGAGTTTGGCCGGAAAGAGGGGAGGAGAGAGAAGGTTGTAGTGATGGAAGAAGGGAAGTAAAGGGAGAGAAAAGGGGAGAGATAGGGATGGAAGAAGACATGTCCAGTGCCATCAAACAGCGCCACTGGTAGAAACGCCCTCAACTAAATGAGTTACCATTACGCTTCCCACGAAGAATCGTCCTAATTACGAACGTAGTCGAATAATTAAATCCAAGGATAAAGGATGTGAAGAATAGTGAAATTACTGGGGTACGAACCCAGGTCTCCCACTCTCCAGGCAGGTATTCTAACCAGTGAACTACCTTACTATGTCTTTTCTTCGTCTCTATTTAATATACTAAAAATATTGAAACCCAAGAATAATACGTGTGAAAAATAGCGACATGATTTGGACTCGAACCCAGGTCTCCCACTCTCCGGGTAGGTATTCTAACCACTGAACTACCATGCCGAATCTATTAAACACACTTAGGGAATGCTTCTTAACCTTGGGTTTTAAGGCGCACACCTCAGTCTGCAAGGAAATACCTTTTCTTTTCCCTTGTCAAATAATTAAAAACAGGATGGTGAAAAACATGTGGAAATATTGATAGATAGAGACAGTTTACAGAGATAGATGATTTGCAAATACGCAGGCACTTGTTGAAAAATAAGAAAGAATGTACCATTGTTTTCGGCAAAATACGTTTTCATCGAACCCGCTAATTTGTGCTTTACTTGTTGGTTAACCCGTTAACAGCCAAGGTTATAAATAATGAGAAATTTGCTTTTCTTTCTTTTGTAATGTGGTTTTGACCTGTTAGATAAGAAGAGTAAAAAATCGTGAATATGTAAAAAATAATGTTGAGTTTTTGCAAGTTTTGCAAGTTTTTGCAAGACCGGAAATGCTTTAATTAAAGGTTAGTTTACCAGATGATGAAACTGTTTGTCGGAACCTCCTGGGTAATTCGTCTCATTTGTTGACAGTTTCCCATACATTATCATCCGAATAAATCTTTTCCAATCGGTATAAAATTTGTGAGAGAAGTAATGCGAAGAATTTACGGAATACTTCTCCGAAGTGAATTCGTAAAAGGTTGCGCTTAAAGGATATTGTTTCTATCAATAATCGACGTTTCGCTATATGGAATAAATTTACTTAAATAGTTTTGAGTTATATGTTATGCAGAGAACTCAAAAATGTTTGTATAGTACATTACTGAAATCTACTATCCAAATTCGTATTTCAGAGGCTTTTTCAAATCGTCCACTTTTTGTTTGAAATTAAGACAGAAAATTGCAGTAGCTTTTCCTTACGTCTATATATTTAAGGTTCGACACCAAATTGAAGTAAGTGTCATGTTAAATATACTATGGAAAAATCTGTAGGAAATACTCTTTTACCGATATCTATTCCGCTAAATCTTAAACTTTCATCGAGGAAGACAAAAGGCGCCAATGTAGTCCAAATTATAATCGTTAATTCGCTAAACTTCTTCTCAGGAAAGCTTCCATCATCATTCCCAGCAATTCATATTTTATCACACCCTCTTATAGGCGCTTTGCCAAAATTTTCTTTTTTAATCACCAACGTGAGTCATTAATCCGGAGATTGGTTTGCCGCAGCCCTTCAAGCTATCATGTCTTCCACTAATATTTTCACATTCACCCCTCATAGATTTAGAATCTTCACCTGTTTCCTGTGATTCATCCTTAGGTCTTACCGTGTATTTTTTAAATTCGCTATTTCTTCCAAAACGATACGTTACCATCACGATGTATCGTTTTATAACTATCGCGCATTCCTCTTATATTCCTCTTCTTTTCGTCACTTATGAGAATAAAATGTTATGAGTTGTTCCCCCTATATTCCTTATCCCACTATTAGTATCCTACTATTTCTGTCGTAAGTTAACTATCCCTTATACCTACAATTTCTTATCTAAAGCCTAATTACCTTCTCTATCCGTCTTTGCGTCCTTCACTTCCTTCTTCCAGCATTGGTTATCTAGCTACTTCTGAGATGTTGCACTCCGAATTGCTGGATTTTCCTCCTATTTTCCCTTGAAAACATCCTTCTTCCATCTTCCTTCCTCAAATGTTTGTTATATCCATTACACACTGTCACCTTCATTTTACTATTGTTATCATCATGCCTGTCCAACGGTTAGATCGCAATACACCTTTCGATTTTAAAACCACATAAGGTTGATTGCTATAGGGAAGGAAAAGTTAGGTAAATCTTTAAGTATTTAGGGCTTCTACAGATTTATCTTTAAAAGGATTTAGCTTTCATAGATTAATCAGAAGGCTTTGAGAGATTTGACCAGAATACAGAAGGTATTTCAGATCTCATATTTGCCGTGGTAGATACCCGTAACTATCGATTTGATCTATAAAATAGAAGTGAATTGTATCGAAGTTGATTCATCCCAACATGATATATTTCATACTTTTATTAAAATGATGTACCTCAATAGAAAATGGAGCTTAGTATCTTTGTCAGATCTTTTTTTCTATCATCCAGAATCACTAAATTATTTACGAAATTCAGCAGAGTAACTTATCATCCGTTGGTTCGTAATCCTTTTCTCCATTCTTTTGCCTCATACAACGTCTCTCTTCCGCATACTTGGAAGATAAAGAGTGACAAAGAGCAATTATTTCACTACGAGAGAAAATGAAAAATGCTTCCGATACTATCGTGGAAACAGGCGGTAATGAAGATATCCCTTCAACGACAAGAAGAATCTCATATTTTGACTTAAAGTTTGGCAGGGAACACCCGAACGATCAACTTGGAATGCGTTTTTTGCTGATTTAAAAATGAGAAATTCGCTGGAGGATATAGCGTGAAGCAAAAGCACATGGATCCAAAGAGAGAGGAATAAAAGAAGGGAAGAGACTGATTGATATAGGTTCTCATTTGCAAGAGAATTGAAAGGGACCCCTCTCTTATGTAGTTGATAAGAACAGGGATACGGAATAAGTAAAGGTGGAGAAAATAGAAAAGAGATGGGATTGAGGTAAAAGGTAAATAAGAAAGGAATGATGGAAGGATACTGCATTCATTCGAATGAAATATTAAACCCTTTTGTGGCATTTACTGCTCAATCTGTCGGTAATGAGTCTGCATTACTAATTTGTTTTAGGTGTTAGCTAGTAACCCTGGCAACGCCAAGTCCCGGGGTCCCGGGCTCGAATTCTGGTTAGGACGTGTTTTTTTTGTGTTCGTGACTTGAAAAAGGTTAATAACAGGGCTTCTTAAGACCATAATTCGGGCAATAAATTCGCCATTATAATTTTATTATTATTGAAGTTGTTGTTGTTGTTATTATTATCATAAATGAAACCAGTGGTTATTAGGTATTGAAATCGAGGTCAGAAATTCTTCTTCATTTGGCGCTTAAGTAGGCATCCGATGTTTTAAATGGCACCCAACCATTCATACAAGCGCACACTTAATTTGATTAAGCAATAGTTTTACCCTGATAGTTTCAAAGAATTCCTCACAAAATACATATTAATATCTGTGAATCTTATTCTCTCTTGACGATTTTGCGCAGTGCCGCATACCAAGCGTCCTTACAAACGGAACTTCCACCCAGAGAGGTGAAGAATCAGAAAGAACTGAGATCGCAATTTATTTTCTTAAAGTATTGGTTTATTCATTTCATGGTCTATCATTTTTAAATATTTCCATCACCTTTCACGGGTTTTTGATGCTTCCCTTCTCTTTATGGGTGTTTTCCTGCAGTAAAATATTTCTGAGTAGAAAAAATATCGCAGTTTTTTCCACTAAACCATTATTTTTTCTTATTTCTCTTCTATTAACAACGAACTTCTTAAAAATCTACGGTACTACAATAGTTTACATTCTTGCTTATAATCTGAATCCATCTTACATATTTCGTAATACATTCATTCTGACCGGGGTTAAATGAATGAAGGGACTTTGTATCTAGTCCCATTCTAGTCCAATGTCATCCAATAAAGACCTTTTTCATGTATTGTAATGCAACATTTTTCGACAATTCTTTCTTCAACATTTGAGTCAACAAAATTAGTGGTACGTTACAAACTTTGAAGCTTCTAAATTTTTCGATAATTACGAGATTACCGCAATACTTTTGGATAGTTGAAAATAAGGTCTCAATCAATTTTTCAAGATGTAAACATTTCTTTCTCTAAGAAAAGACATAAAAAAGTGTTCTTCTTGTTTTTAAATGGGGTCCGAATTTCGCTAGTCAAAACTACGAATATTTTGAAGTAAATATAAGACAACCTAGATTGGGAAGGTGATGTTAATGGTGTTGTTACAAAAGGTTTCAAAAGCTTGCACTTCCTTATGCGAAATTTAAAAAAGAGTAGCAAACCCACAAAAGAGCTGGCGTATATGTCTATTGTGAGACCCACAATGGAGTATTTCTCTAGTGTGTAGGACCCTTACTGTAAAGGAGAAACACGTAGAATAGAAATAGTCCAGCGGAGATCAGCAACAGAAGTCACAAAATCCAGAAAACCACCAAAAACGGGAAAGTTGAGCCTAGGCTCAGTTGAGTTTAGGCTCAACTTTCCCGTTTTTGGTGGTTTTCTGGATTTTGTGACTTCTGTTACACTTTGCCACCAGCGGCACTCCATTTATTCGGAGCTCAGCAAGATTTGTCATGGGCGTCTTGAAAGAAAGGATGCTGTTACGGGACTATTAGAGAATCTGGGATGGAAATCTTTGAAAGAGTGGCAAAGGGATACAAGATTGTTATTATTTTGTAAGTTGGTCACTGACAAAAAGGAAACGAAGGAGCTCAAAGAGATTTTCCCACCCAAAATTTTATGGGAAAAATTACCGTCCTCACAAAGTATGTAAACAATTAAAGAAAAAAGACGTGGGAAAAAATTCTTATATTTCAAGAACGGTAAGGGACTGGGACAATCTCCCAAGAAGTATATTGAAACCCTTTCCAAATAACTGTAGTGAAATGAAGAAGAGACTAAAGCTAATTTCATAATTCTAAGTTTTACTAATATTTACTCTTTAAACCTTTCTTCTGTAATTCTTTTTTTGGTATGTTATTTTATGTATTTGTATTACTCTACTCACTGCCACCAGGTATTGTACCTATTTGTAATGTTACAATGTTAATTTTTTAAATTACTTCGAAAAGCTTATATCTTCAGCTGCCGTATTCAGCAGTGTTAACGGTAACTGCAAAGCAGTTCATTATCACGACCAATATTAACAGTCTCACCGCAATTTATTAGATACGATCTTATTATCTAGATCAATTTTTTCCATGAAATATGGTTTCTTTGACCATCATACTTATAGGAACTTATTACATTAGCATTAACTTGTACATTACTTATTGAAATAAATTCATCGATATGACGAAACACCAAAACCGTCCAAAAGTTACTCTTACGACATGTAATAGTTCGTTATTGTGACCATCATGAATATGGAGAGCTCTGTGAAGAAGAGTTAACTTGGAGAGGACAGAAAGAAAATGTAGGGAAAGAGAGAAGAGGACAGGAGAAAAAGGAATAGCAAGAGAGAGAAAGAAAGGGGGAAATGGAGAGGAAGTTAGGAGAATGAGGAGAAAAAAGAAAGTAGTAGGGGAAGGACAGGAACAAATATGTTAAGGGGCAAGAAGAGATGAGGAAAGAGGGTTAGAGAATATAGTGGAAAGGGAAAGATGGATAGAAAGAGAGAGAGCTAGACAGGAAGAAAAAGAGAAGGGTCAGAAGAGCGCGTTGTGTCCGAGAGTGTCTATTCTTGAAGCGCGCACTGGTCCTGCTGACATTTTGCCCTTCCTCTCCTCTCCCCACGCTTCGCGATCACGCCATCTTGCTTAACCACCCTCGCACACTTAATTGCAACGTGCCACACACGTTTAGCCAACTCAAAACGGCCATAGCCACTTTTCCTCGGAAGTGTTTATTCAGAGTTATTTCACGAGACGATTCCAGGAAAAGCTGACGGTTACTTCTTTCTCCGAGAAGGTGGAACCTTCCGACAAAACTGTGATAAGCAATTTTGTATTTTTTTCCTCTGTTATCTTCATGTTCATTTTATTTCATGTCATGTCATAGTGACTTATAATCGCCGTAAAATAGGTACTATTGAAGCTTCTGCGCATGATGCTGGTTTGACCAAACACCAAAACCATATTCGTTCAAATAAAGTATTTGCGGACTGTATAATATATTCTCATTGTGAATTCTTGATAATGTTCCAACAAATCTCATTCAAATCTGGACTCCATTACATATGTTAAATAGATAGTCGCGCACTGCTACTGAAATTTTGAAATGCTAAATGTAAAATTTTAAGGCTTAAGTTTGAAATGAGATATGCAACGATGGAAAACAAATTTGGGGATGTTCCATGTTTCGTTTCATTCGAGTATCTTTCGAACTACCATTTTAACCTATGAGTTATTAAATGAGGTATACAACGATGGAAAACAAATTTGGGGATGTTNGCTAAATGTAAAATTTTAAAGCTAAAGTTTGAAATGAGATATGCAACGATGGAAAACAAATTTGAGGATGTACCATGTTTCGTTTCATTCGAGTATCTTTCGAACTACCGTTTTAACCTATGAGTTATTAAATGAGGTATACAACGATGGAAAACAAATTTGGGGATGTTCCATTTTTCGTTTCATTCGAACATCTTTCGAACTACTATTTTAACCAATCAAATGCAAAAAGATTCTGCGCGACCATTAAAATATGCTACACCTATACCTGTGACCGGTAGGTAGTTAGACAGTGTTGAACGTTATAGTAAGCGTATACGAGAGATGTGCATAAGAGATTTTTAAAATAAGGCCAGAGTAAAGGAGTGAGATCTTACACTTACACTACACGAAATTCTTAACGATCCCTACAAGTTTGTTTTATATTGCATCCATTTATCAAAATACCCCATCTTGACTTCGTTTAAACGAAATTAATTGTATTAAGAACTTTCAAGAGATGACCCAGATTACATTTCAGCCGCTTATAGCGGAGAGCAGCCGAATGTAGACTTGTTATGTTATTGGGTAGATAATGCGTTCTTACTCTCACTTACTTTCGCTATAACTCATTCTAAAACAGAGGATCCTCGTTTTATGATACATAACTGAAACAGCATTCTAGGCTCAAGTTTGTCGTCGAAAAATTGTGCATCGCCAAGAAGTACCTATGAGAAAATTTTTAAATGAATATATTCTCGAGGATAAACAAATGTGAAAAATAGCAGAAAATATCAAGGTTCATTGATTAACAGCGTTTTTTTTTCTTCGACTGAAGTCAATTACGACAAAGTCTTTTTCTCAGCTTTCTGAGAAACGGTGCAACATTCATTAATCCATGAAGCATTAGGAATTATTACATTCGTTACATTTGAATTTTCATGGTGTTTCATTAGCATATTCATAAAACCGTAGGATTACAATGATAAAAGTCGAATACCAAATAATTTCGATGAATTTAAACTTTAAAGTATTGGGTAATAGATCAATGATTTTTAACCATGGCATATATAAATTTGTTAAAGAAAGAAAGGGAATTTTAGAAACTCCTCATACAGTATACGTCCGAAAGGAATTTTAACAATTTGCCTCCTTCATCGTTAAATCTCGATTCCCGTAATTTCCATTGATATAGACCTTTGCTTGCTGTCTTTGCTGTCGTGGTCAACTGCCAACATCTTAATGACTAAACGTAAAAGGACTAAAATAGATCCTTCCAAGCAGCTGGAAAATCAAAGGCGTCAAGCCCATCTGTTTTCTAAGAGAAAAATTCATTACTTGTGTCATTCTAATCATCGAGTCTTCAGAAGTTAAATTCCTCAGATCGAGGAGGTTGCTTCCCCTTAATGCTCAGTCTCAGGAATCAGATTTGAATAGGATACCAAAAAATAAAGCTACTACAACACAGAGAAGAGGAATATTTCCTGATTTCGAGTTAGGTTCATCTGTACGTCGACATATTGTAAGTATTTTGCTGTCCCCGAATGTACCGTCTTTTTCGTCAAAATTTGCAAATTATCCTGCTTTGAAAGCTCAGTAGAACAGGTTTCTCGAATTTAGAAATATCGAGTTAAAATAATGATTTCTATGAACTCTCTTAGTCATAAATGGTGATGACATGTTGGCGTTCCACGGAAAAGGGAAAACGAATAAATAAACGAACAGTCAAAATGCCTTTAGAAGTTTAAGCTGCATGATTTATCTTTGGTAACGTCTTCTTCATAAATATATTCATCGAATTATTAGAAAATACCAAGCACCAGGCATCGATATCGTAGCGAATGTCTTTCTGGTTAAGAACTGATTGCCATCTAAAAGTGGCATAAATACCTTAAGATATTTTCTGCTCACGATAAAGCTCATCCTTACTGAATGCCAGAAGTACTCCATTAAACGCGTCGTATGGAAAGAATATTTTGGATGAACAGAGAATGATATATATTTAATAATTTATATCCTTCAAGTAATTGACTATTTTTCAGTCTCAGGGAGAAGAGGCTATTATAATTTTTAACCCATTTAATTCTTTGCTAAGATTTATTTGTACATTTTTCCTATTTTGACACAACCGCTGAGCTTGTTAGATATTAGCAAGAATATTTCTTGTTAAAATGTGCTAAGTAACCTTAGCTATCGAGACACCGTTAAGAAAACACTACTACCCATTCATATTATAACTTCATTGAGGGATAAATATTCTTCGAATATCGTGAGAAAAACTTGCATCATTTTGTTACCTGGTCAGAATGTTAGTATGTACATCACTAAATAATCATCCTAGCTAAAATTCCCTTACTAAATATTACTAAATTATACTGCAATAATATTCGCAATGTAAATTTAAGATAAACTATGCGCAATCTTCGTATGTTGTTGCTACACCATAAATATAAAATATGATACTCACAGAAAAATGCTACCTTAAAAAGAACAGAATTTGAAAGGATAAACAATTGTCATTTTTAGAAGCTTTAACTACAACAAATTACACTCCTTGATTGCTGGATCGCTTTTTAAGGGGGAATATATTTTATTAACGTAAAGGTAATAGCCTATTTCCAGTGGGAAGATAACATGACTTATTTTCATGAAATCGTATGGTATAGGGTTAAGGAGACTATGTACGTAAAGGCGTTCACTTCACTTTCGTACACACAGGCGTACGAAATATTTCCAAAGAGACAGGGACATGAAAAAGTCTTACAGGACCGGGACTCAAGCCCGGGCCTCCATATTATCGGTGATTGCTTTACCCATTGAGATAGCTGGCCAGATCATTCAGTCATGTCGGTCGGGAGACTTCATAGACAAGGGCGCGTGAGTTTGTCAGAGTGTAGTGGGTCGTTCACAGCCTCGAACGATGAGATGAAAACTCAATGGATACAGCAACCAATCGGCAACTGGGAGACCCTTTTTCAGACTATTTCTTGTCCGTTTCTCCTTTGAAATTGCTATGTAATATATACATTGCCATGTGAATAACATAATTAAAATTCAATAAAATTCAGTGACAATTCTAATCAAACAATTAACAAGCAATTGAAAGTTGTCTTAACAGATTAAATGCCATAAACCTTAGAATGTGCTTTTAACTAAAATAAATACATAAATCTGTAATGACATCTATAACTTTCCATCTTATTGCCAACCTATCCAGAAAAAGTAGGCGTAATTCATACTTCATGATGCAGAAGAGGTCCTGTTACCATATCTTGATGAATGAAATATTTATCTTTCATCTTTTGGTGCGGGATAGAGAAAAATATATCTTCGATATACTTTTGTCTCATACTTGTTCATGGCTGTGATGATATGAAAGGTACTGGGGTACTGATGAACAATAACGTTAATTAAGGTTCTCCTTATGCAATGTTACGAAAAGTGTTACTCATAGAGTCATTGTGCTTCACTCACATGGGCTTGCTCTGCTGATAGCATTCTGGCTCAGCGAGGAAAGCAAGGGCAAACTACCTCACCCCTCATATTGCCATGTAATTCTCATTTCCCTCTCCTAGCTCTTTGCAGCCGATTTTAGAGGGGATGAGGTCCCAACCGGCCTTCGGGCTGAATACTTTATAGACAGATGAATATAAGCGGAGATGAAGAGTAAAAGGAACCCCTCAGTTGTTTTCATTACTAACCTCTTATTTTCCCATGTCTATTATAAATATATATACTGATTTTTACTGCATACATAAATAGCCTATTGCATTAAATTTCCAAAACTATCCTAATTACGTTGTTAGACCTCCATGTTTGCCATCAAGTCTATCTACTAATTGCCCTCATCACTTTCTAATGTCATTGCCCCATTCCCTATTATCTCTATTCGCTCTCACTTCCATAATCTCTATTCTCGTATTTTTCGCACTTTTTTCCCTGTTTTATCTATTTTCGCTACATTCTTCTCACTCCCGTTTGTTCACAAAAGAGAACGAGTTGACCACCCCCTGGACCACTAATTTTAGACCACTAGAGGGCCTCTTTGGCGCCGTGGTCGACTCCCGCGCCTGCATCCGAACGCTATCGGACTCAATGGATCCCAAAGGAGAGAAGAATGGGGGAATAGATTATCCTTACAAGCTTCAGAGGATTTTAAGTTTTATATTCCTCTCCTTTTAAGCCTCTTTAACTTCGGAAATCTACGAGAATTGACTTCCCCTTTTCAGCATTCAAGTTTGTACTTCTTACCGAACCGAACATTCCCTTACGTAACCATACCATGGTGATTCTTAAAGAAGTTTCAATGCAATCAGGAATTTATTTCTTGCAAGGCTACATTTCAAAATCTTACAAATATTGCGCTTTTTCTATGAAGTGAAAAAAGGTTTAATCGAAGTTAATAGCAACGTTAAATTTTTCCGCAGCTTTAACGAATTTGATTTTAAACCCAGTGATATGGACAAAATTATTTAATGCATATTAAATGATAAATTAGTAAATAACTACCCATTATTCGGTACATATTTTTGTGCATTAACTTAATTGATGTCTTAGTATAATATTAAGATGGAAATGCAACATTTACTCATTTTTTATGTATTTAATTCTTCCTGTAGTATAAATTAGGTCGGGTGGCAGCCTTAACACCTTTCACATCAATTTCTAAAACATTTACACATATATGCACCTTATACATCACATTTAATAGTCATATTTACAGTATATAGAAGGTACAGATATAGAATATACAAAATGCAGATACACAATACTTATTGCTCCTCCTGTCAACTCTAACCATTCACCCTATTACATAAATCTCTACATGTAGTTCCATAGTCAAATGTTGACATTTCTTCACACAAAAAATTTATGAAACAGCAATATTTAGTCAATCATTATCACTATATGTTACATTATAATAATGTATGATATATATTACATACTAAATTATAGTAATATAATATACATTGTTATTATATGCTATTTAGAAAATCTCGTACATTCACATCGTAATAATACAAGTTACACACATAATACGTAATTGCTACATCTTTCTGTAAACTGAGGGCTGAAAACCTATTCAGGTTACATATTTCATTTTTTAAGCCTCTCTTAAGAAACTACTATTTAACCGCATCAGCTCTTTGCTTCTTTACTCTCAACTTCTCGTTGTGATTCTCACGATAATATAATTCGGTTTTCCTAATCTATGTCTGTAATCCTTCCATACTTCACCAACGTTTTTACTTTAAAAAATCCTACTAGCCTACTAATTTCTCGTATGTTTCTAACGATTCCCAAACGAGGATAGAAATGTGAATCATAAAGAATATATATGGATTGCAATGAAATATAGAGAATGTGTTTTTATAACCAATAATATTTCTGTTGGGGAATTTGTATTGGTAGCATACGTCTGTTAAACGAATTTTTCTCTTAAGGTCGTCATGCATGGTAAATGTGTGGAAAAATGAAATTTACATTATCCCTTACAAATTTCTCATTGTTTAAAACGATCATGATTTATTGTTTTTATTAATAGAACAGAGAAGTGAAGTATTTATTCGTGCCCATTGCCTTACGCCTTTTAAAGTGAAGAATGAGAAATAATAATTAATTAATGACTTGCATAAAAAAGGAAATCATAATGGTTATTTTATTTATGGTCATTTGTGCGGAATCCCTTACATTCAAATACGTTAATTAAATACAGAAAGAATTGACAAGAAATATATAGCTGCAGGACCCTACGACTTAATCTTGATGAATACAGTATCTGTCTAAGGCACAGGGTTGGGTGTGGTATTTAATAACAGTTAGCAGTTGCAAATATTTTATTAGAGCCATAACTGGCTTAGAGCGTAAATAAAGTAATTTAAACTATCAGAATTGGCTTAATTATTTCAAGTTTAGCTTTATTATTATTAAAAATAAATTAATGATTTGAACTAGGATTGATATTTGCACAAAAAATTATTATTTTTTTATGGACAAAACAGTTGATCTGAAATTGGTACACAATTACTTATAACGATTCTATCTTCTAAAGATCCTTAACGTGCAATTTAGTGTCATTGTTGTTTCAACGTACGAACGGGTAATGCAGTTATACAATCAAAATAATATGAAAATCATTTTCATAACACTCATTGATGTCAGAAACGAGGAGTAAAATTTGACATCTGGATCTAAATCAAGGAAAGGTATTTCTCAATTATCAAGATTTTCATTAGTTTTCTTTACGTTGCATTTTTTTAACTATAATACTTAATAATACTACTAATAACCAACTTCTTGCTGAAACATTTATGTCACCAAGCCATAATTATGCCAATATTACCATTTACTTGGTTTGTATTTTCATTGAAATGTGTTATACCGTATTTTTCTGATGAGATAAAATCATTTCTACTGGACATTTGATTCGGTGGACCATATATGACTCAGTTCTGTTAATATTTTGTAGTTAATTTTGAAATTCTGATTCGGGAAATGTGACTTTCTTCGATGAAGCAGGTAATTTATCGTTATTGCTTCGGTGTGAGTTTTTCTTCGTAGTCTTCGCAGTGATGAAGAAACACTAGCCCCCTAATTTCTAATCCCAAAAGCAAATCACTACCATGAATAAAAGTCATGTAAAAATCATCGGTAGTAGGTATATAGTTCTCAATTTGCTCTTTTTTCTATAAATGATTTTCAGTAGGTGTATTAGTTTTTTAACAATATACCATCGTCAATAGTATTACACATTGAAATCCATGTCTAACGACTTGTGAAATCCATGTCTAACAGCTTACATTTCTCCAACCCTAAGACTGTCAAATTCAAAAGGTCCTACAGCTTAGAAAATATGCAAAATATTTTGAAAAGTTATCAGTAAGGCCTGTTTATCCTAAATTATCACTTGCGAGTCAGTCATAAATTATTTCAAATAAAATCAGAGTAATTAATATAAATGAGAAAGATACAGTGAAGACAGTCATTTTAAAATCTCGATTTTATCACAAATGATCCGCAATTGTAAAAAAAGAAAGAAGTAGGTCGACCATTTGTTGTTTACAACTCCTTATACGCCGATAGGTGATCTGCACTGAACCAGTGCTGATGTAGTATTAGATATCAGTAGTCAGATAGTCCTCGTTTTGCTTTCTAACTCCTGGATAGCATGCAACTACCACAGCTTTCTTATAGCGGCGGTTGCATATCCTAAAGGCGCACTATTCGCTCAATTTCATTTCGGAATAAGGCTCATACAGCATCAGGTTTTCCTCTTGAATTGTGCTTCCCGAGGGATACACTGCGGCCAGAGACATGAATTCAGTTTCTAAAAAGCCACCGAAAGTACCCTGAAAAGTAGCTATAAAACTGCTTAATTCAGAAAAAAATATCGTTTAAATTAGTTTTAAGAAATTGCTTATATCGCTCCTACACGATTTCAATTCATCCAATTCAGGCACAAATCAAAAGTATAATGTGAATTTTAAGATTTTCGTCAACTAATAATGCTATCTTGATTCTAAAATAAGTTAAACATATTATACTATATTACGAGTACGTAGATGAGGGTCTACATGTCAGAACATGCTCCAAAGAGAGCGGGATCTCCCTTGAAACTGAAAAAAAATTTCACTATTAGAAAGAGTCGCTACATCTATAAAAAATCACTTAACTAGCAGCTATGACTCCGGGAAATCGTCGTCTCGTAAGAAAGCTCGTAGTGTACCACATAGGATCTGAGAATTATGTTCATGTACTTCCGATTTTTCGTTACACATGCTCTTCATATTCTGTGACTTTTCATCTTACAATAGATTCCATTGCAATGATATAAACGAATAACTTATGATACCTGCCCGGAAAGTGGGAGACCTGGGTTCGAATCCCAGTCATGTCGCTATTTTTCACACTTATTATTCCTGTCGAATAATTTCTACTATTAGCCTTCCGTTCTTGATCAATTTGTGTTGTACTAAATGTTTAGCTCGGCGCAGAGTTTGAATTCAGATCGCCGGGGTAGCCAATCGGTTGGTTACACTGCTCTTGAATTCATAAAAATATATCGATGTTTCGACAATGATTAATTTCCGCAAATCTTGTCTAAACCCTCGTCATATCCTAGGCCTATATCCTTGAAAAACCGGCACGCGTTAGTGGAATGTTTGAAATTTAATGGTAAATAAAATAGAACCCCTTTTCACAAGGAAACTATTTACTATTTTATTCAAGGATCGCTTTGCACAAAACCACACACAAATGACACAGTTTGTGGTATTGTGCAAAGTGATCCTTCAATAAAATAGTTACTAGTTTCCTTGTGTAAAGTGGTTCTATTTTATCTACCATTTAGTCATGGAATAGCATTTAGCCATTTAGTCATGGATTATTTCATTGAAAATTGAAGTCACAGAGTAAACATTGACTATGTTAATTATTAATAATAATTAATGGGTATTTACGTCAATTATCTACATCTTAATTGCATGGTAGACATAATAAATCTTCTCGTAGACTTCCACGGCAGACTACACTTCCACAGATCTGCTGTGGAAGTTTGTTTTCCATTATTATGGTCTCCACGAGGTAGCGTCTTCGCATATTGAGTTTATTAGATAATATCAACATCTCAATCTATGGTACGGCACCAGATTGACACGCACACAAGACACTCTTTATATTTATGAAATACGGCTTTCTTTCCAAGAAAGGTTTGCCATCCCTGTCCTAAGCAGACCGCTTGTCTCACAAGGCATTCAAGGTGGGGGGCGATCAACTCCATCGTCTCCCTAGAACTGCAAATATTGTAGGGTATCTATAGGAATTTTAAGCCCAATATTATCACATCCCAATTCAGCCTTTGAATGACGAAGGAATCAAATCTTATGCTAAAATTTTCTCAAAATTCTGTTGCGGTAATGGCATCATATTATGGATTTCCCTTCATATAATGGCACTTAATATAATTAGGCCAGGAAATTTGGAAAATATGCCAAAAATTCTAATGAAAGGTTTTTTATTGCAAGTCACCAGTTTTATCAATTCTTGCCTTTGGCGTTTTATATTTCTGGAGACTATCTTCACCATAACCATAATCGCAGTATTCGGCAGCTATTTAAATTAATTGATAAATAATCTAACTTTCCAAATACATCAGGAACTACTTCAAGGAACATGCAGATTTAGTTTACTATTCTAGCCTCTCCTTTCAATAATTGCCCTATTTAAGCTGATGTACACTCAAAGGTAAACATATCAGGGCTCCCAGATAGCCAAGTGGACTATGCGTTCGACTTCGGCGAAAGCGGTCCCGGGTTCGATTCCCGGTGGGGGCCCACGTGCGATATGACCTGAGCTGTCGAAGCACTTTTAACAATACTACTACTATAAACGGATCATAAAAGTTCTACGCGACTGTCAAGCCCGAGTCCTCTACTTGTCAACAGGAATATTTACCATTAAAAGTGGAAGAATCGATTTACTGTTCCCGGTCATACGTAACTGTAATTTTCATGACCCTTCTGGCTCTCTATTTTAGTAATCTTCTATGGGTTGGCGGAATATCGAATTAGTAGCTTTGTCATGTTTGGATTTCTGAGCTTATTCATCCAAAAAGAGTCGCTTAAAGGATTGGACTTGCACATTTACCTTTTGTGTGTGATTTTTGAATGGTTGTTTGTTTGGAGTACATTCCCATAAGAACGAATGATGAATGACTGTCGATATGGAATTAATTCTTGCGAGCATTTTTTCGGAGAGTAATGAAGGATAAACGTGATTAAGGGTGGTCTTGCTGGGCTTTGATCGGTGGTATGAAGGGATGGATTAGGGTTGGGCTGCGTATGTAGGTATTATATTTAGTGATCGATGATTCTGTGGAAGGTAAAAATGGAAATCCAATATCTACTTGAGTTTTCCACCTGAGAAAAAACACGGTGTAATATTTTCATTGTTGAGAACCAAAAATGAGAATAATTAACTGTTTTCAATTTTGGCTCGGGTTTAAGAATATCAGTTGACTTCCATTCGCGTCCGGTTTGGGTTCGGTTCTTTTTCAGGCAAAAGTAACCGTTTTTTCTGTTTCGGTTTTCGGTTTAAAAGTGAGAGCATGAGAATGAGGAATTCAAAATACGAGAAAATCTCTCAGAGGATGGAAATCACAAAACATCCGCGTCAAAACCCTTTGCGTTTTTCGCGTTCAAACGTTTTTCCTCCTGTCATATTTACGTATGAAAGAGCGTTTGTGTTTGGCCTCGCATAATTTTAGAAGCCGAGAGAAGCTCGCTGATTCGGGTATTAATGCGTTGACGGGATCTTCTTTAATCGCACCTTCCGTCGAAGAGCTTCTATAATCGACTGGAGCGTTAATCGAGACGATTCGCGCGAAAATAAACCGCTGCCCGGGCGTTAAACTTTCCCGCCTGAAGAGGCTATTCCAGGCATTTCAACCGATTCCCCGTTAATATCGACCCCTTCAATGTCTCACGTGGCGATCGTCCGCTAAAAATACTAGCCCTCGTGATTCGTGCAGCCGTTGCATCTACACTCACTAATTCCTCACAGAGACCCTCGCATTACGGGGTCCATTTACGCCATCTAATCCCTCCCCTTACGTCGAGCCTCGACAAAAATGTCATCGATGACCGGCGGATTCTCCTGTATGCCTCCGAGAATTTCAACAGAGGAAGCATGACGAAGTTTTTCTGTAGTAATCCTGCAATCTTTCTCTCAAATATCACTCGAACACTGCCATGTCATTTGAATGGCAACGGAGCTGCGAGAAAGCGATTGAAAATCTTGAAAAATTACGTTCTGAAATATAATTTTGGATGAAATACAAATTTAATCCTAATCGTATTGAATACTGGTGACAAAGGTGAGATTTTCTTGATATTAACGATAACCATTTGCTTGATCTGAGGGTGCTGTATTTTTTTGGCAGCGCTGAATGTCAGCTTTCATTCTATAGTGTAGCCATTTTACGCTACTAGACCGGATAGGATATCTGCTCTATTAGGACATGGTATCTTCTGTTTCATTAATAAGTAAAGCTATCACGAAGTTTGGTATTCTGGTACGTTTTCTCTTGATTTCTAACATTGAGAATGATAGTGTACTAAATGAAATAAATGCTAAAGAAAGTATATTAGAAGACTTTTCTACGAAGAGATATTACATTTATAACTATAAGCGAACGGAATATCTCTCTAAGAATCTACATATATTCTATATAATCTTAAGTTTAAAGCACTTCAATATATATTTAGCTTACAACAATTCTTAAATCGTTTCTATTTAGCACAGTGCGAAAATATTTCATGAAAGTAATTCAATGCGTTTTACTATATTCGTAACATTGAAACTGAATCTCATATTCGGAAAGTCAAATTAACTGTAATGTTAGTATCAGTTTATTTTTCTTCATTATTTCATTGAATAGGCAACCCGACGTTAATTACAAATTGTTCATACTCTTAGTTTCAAGGATGAACTCCAATGGAATTATTTCTCATTGTTAGCATATCTTAACCTCGCATTCTCCGAGAAGTAAAGAATTATGACGCTTCTTGCGTTTATATCACGTGGGCGCCAAAGTAATTTCCCATCCGGCGCCGAAGGGCGCTTTCGGAAAAAGATCTATTGTGTTCCGTTTTCATTCATGCTTACGACGAGCCGCTGACGTTTACGAGCTTCGCTTTCTTATCTTTTATTCGTCATTTTTGGAACGCATCCCCATTCCCCTATACTTCCTACGTCAGCACTTTATCGTCAGTTGGAATGTTATACTTTGAACGGATTAACTTCATAAATTTGGTCTTCTCCATTATTCAGTAACGCTTCATTCCTTTCATTCTTCCGGTAATCCCCCCCACGTCATGCTTAACTGGCATTTCTTCGACTCTGCATCCCGCTATTTTCTACTATTCTTTTGAGACTCGGTAAATATTACATTAATTTTCTGTCGATAATAATTCGACCGATTAAACTGAATGATTCCGATTGGTAATTCTGTGGAATGAAATTTTTCCATTAATTTTCATTACCTTCAGAATCACGCTCTCAGATATTACATATTCGTCTTCTCACAAAAAATATTGATTATAATCATGTTACTTTTTCCATTATTATCGACATTTCTGACGTGCTAAATTATACAAAGTTCACAGTCGTTGAAAACCACCTACCCTCGGAATATCCCTTTGCTTCGTTGCATTGTCCTATATTAATCTCGTAACATGATTTTTATAAACTCTCTATTCAATTCTCTAACTCTTGATGAAAGGTCTATGAAAAATATGGATATTGAGATGTACTTCTCTCAATTTGGGACTGGGCTTCCCAGTTTCTTGATATGAAGATCTACATTTCTTGGTACTAATGTTTCCTGTAACATAATAGCCAAAATATCGTCGGAGTAATCTTACGCTCAGGTGTGAATGACACTTAACATCAGTGTGATTACACATTTCTCCTGAAGATTATACATTGTACTTAACTGTGTATGCTTTGAATAAAAAGTGAGGAGATTGGTGAGTAAGAAAATTATCTCCATGAATCAACAAAAATTAAACCTTATACCAAGACAAAAATCTAAGTCCCTAGTACCGAAATCTATGCTTGAATCTGATCGTTATACGGTCACGTTAATTGCGACCCTCCACACTGACGTCTGTTTTCCCATTTTTTTACGAATCTGATATTAATTTAACCGTTTCATTCCAATAAACCGTACGTATTTTGTTCGTGATTCGTATAATTCGTGATTCAAACAATTTAGAAGGCAATAGTTCTCCAATAAACCTGCTCTCTAACCCGAATGATACACAAAGATTGCATTTAATAGATGTAAGAGTCCAATCGTGCAAAATATTATTTTTCTCAATTTCTGTAATTATTCTAGCAAAACAGCTGAGAGCTTTCTCGCTCATCGCAGTTTCCCACTCCAACCGCAATTTTATAGTTTCTTTTGGCAATAGTCTGCAACTATGTTTGGATCCCGAAAAACAAGAGCCTAATGTGTTTTGGACCAACTACTACCTCTGTCTCTGCCGCGTCTTCCTTACGAAATAGCCCCTAATTAATGCTTGAGAGGTGGTAGACGTGAATACGAAAATAAATAGAAATAAGTAAAACCATGGCTAAGCGGCCGTTGACCTTTCACTTTATCCATAGGTTCGTTTTACTTAATTATCGCTTAGTTATAGTTGCAATATCCACATATTTCCATTTCTAACGATAAATTCAGAAAAATGCTCATACAGAGTTTCGTTTAGTATTAAGAGTCATTAAAGATGCGAAGTGCCAACGCCTATAACTTTTAACATATCAGCACGGATATTTAGGTTGAAAACTTCGAAAAAATATATGTAACAAGAACTAAGTTAATTTTTCTGAATCCTCTCTCTCGTAGGAGAACATTTTCTATGATTTTTCTTACATTTAGAATTGTATAAAAGGCGGTAAGAATAAATAGTGGGACTTTTATTGAATTTCAATTAGATAGAACATAAATAAATTACATCTTTATTTTGGGAGAAATTGAGACTGAAGAAGTACGACAACAGTGAGAGACTTTCAAAAAGATAAGCCACCAATGATACCAAAATAACTAAAAGACTGTGGGAAAAGGATAAGGTATTTACTTTGCACATTGAGGTGTACGCCTTAAATCAAAAATAAACAGAAGTGAAAAATAAGGACATGACTAGGACTCGAACCCAGTTCTCCCACTTTCCAGGCAGGTATTCTAACCACTGAACTTCCACGTACCATTTTTTTCGCATCTGTTGTTTTAAAAGACTGTGATTTTCAATTTTTTAAATATTTTACCCACTTTAAACTTTATTTATTGTCCCTCTCCAAGATTGTATTTTCGATTTTATTTTAAGAACTAAACCGATTCATATTCAAGAATTAATTTTAATCTAGTTTCCGTGCTCTATTGGTTACGATGCATTATCTCTGTGAGATTATTATTATTAGTTACTTAACATCAAATTGTGGCTGATAGTAGCTCAGATTATTTACCTAAATTTAAAGGAAGTGTATAAAAATGATAATATAAAGTAAATAATAAAATTGATAAACTATTTTCTTTCCTTTTAATACGTATAAACCTATTGATCGATTGAGATGGGAGATTTGAAGGAAAAGGCGCTGAAGCACCCTAACTACGCCTTATAAAGGATCAAATTACAATAAATCTTCTAAATGCAACATTAATTGCCGGAATGTTTCCTCAGGCAAGATTCCCATGAGAAATTATTATTTTTATGTATGGAGTTGTTTTGGAGGCATTCCACAATTTAGACCCAGGTGAAATTTTTCAGTTGTTTCTTAAAACACATTCCAGTAATGTGCAAAGTTCTTGATTTATCCATTTTGCAAAACGTTAGCTAAGAAAACCACTCTCTTTTGCAAAATATCCTGTCACCAGCCAAAATTCTTCCTCTGTTCTTGGAGTCTACGTCAAAACATTTCAGACTATTTTCTCTCCGCGTTTCCCACACTAAAGCCTCCCGGGCAAACGTCAACCTAAGCCAAGCAATACTAAATTTTTGGAGATGTAATAACAGAAATGATTTTTTTTTCATTCCTCTTCGAAGACGTGTAACCTCGTACACCGGTGGGCCGATTACGTTGCTATTCTTGTCGCAAACTCAATCTGCATCCATCTGTTGCTGCCCTTAGAGTGTTCTTGGACAACAATGCTTCACTCGAGGAAACGAAAATGTCTTCTCTTTAATTTCCAGAGTCAATGTAAGAGAGGCAATGCTATTTTAAAAAATCAGTATCCTTTTGCCCATTCGCAAATTCAAAATTAAACAAAACCACTCGTTTGCATTTTGTAACATGCGCACCATCAAATTCATGTTCGTAAACATAAAGATGTTCTATTGACAAATGACATTTCCCGCGGGACATTTTAAATCCAAAGGAAACTTCTGTTAACTTAATGCATTTCGCGATTAAACTCTCGCGTCGTTCTCTACTTCCGTTGAGTCTCCAACATTGATTTCTCCTCACATGTTCCCCATTGAACCAGTTTCACGCCAGATTTACCCAAAATATCCAACGACGTTCACCGTCCGACCGTGACCTCCAAGCCAGTCCCGAGAAAAAATTAACTGCAGCAGTTAGAATGAAGATGAACCGTTCCAAAATCTCCCCGCGATGTAACGACGGGTTGCATTTAGAGCATAATACACCTATCGTCGCTTCCATTTCATCTCTCCCTCCTACTCCGGAAAGAACGACAACTCGCTTTGCTTCTCTTCTGCTCTGGCAAGTTGACAAAGGAGACAAAAGACTTCTGGAACTCGCACACAGTCTACGAAACACTCCCAAGGATCACGCACTGCGGCCCAACGACAAACACCAAGCTTATTCCTCACGGAAGAACATTGTTGCAATAGTTCTATTCGTCATTTTTTCCTCTAGTCCGGGTTTACAATCCCTCTGGTGCAATAGGCACGCACACCACCACGATGGTCGGAAGCGGGTGGTAAGCGACCGGTCTGCAAAAATCGGCGTCACTTACCTCGTCTGGGTCTGGATGATTCCGCGGAACGCGCCAAAAAGCCGGTCTGGGCATCTTGCCTCTGGATTATTATGCTCTGTATGGAAATATATGAAATGGCTGTCGGGGTGGGCGGTGGTTTTTTGTCCTCTGGTAGGGCCTTCCGCGGCGGGAGAAGAGTTGCGAATGGGTGTGAGGCTAACTGGAAGTGTTCTGCCGGTTTCTGCGATGGATTCGGTGGGGGTGGTTCCCTAAGGGTGTTAGTGGAGCCCAATGTTGGATAAGAAAGAAATGGAAGGGGAAAATGAAGGGAGAGGAAACGGGTCGTGAGGATTGGAGGAGGAGGGATTCCCGAGGGAGTGGGCGAAGAAGGGGGGTGGGAGGGGAGAAAGGAGGAGGAAGGTATGGCTAAGGGTTATGTTTAGATTCAAATGAGCAGCCTGGGACGTTCCAACCTCCTTCGGTCCCTATTGTTTCCCATTCTTGATCAGGATGAGACGGAAGATGAATTGAGCTGTGAGGGCAATCTATGAGGTGGTCAGTATTTGACGCAATTTTTATTGATATCGGAATCGGATGGTCATGTTCGCCTATGATCTCTTTTGAAGTAATTTATCTCGTGAAATTTCTATTGGTTGGATTGAGGGAAAAGGTGCCAGGCACTATCTTTTTAAACGAGATACAGAATGATATGGTTATTCATGTTGATGACGAGATAAATGCATAGCGTAAATAGTTACTGTTTTATTCAGTGACCTCTCTCGATGTTAAGTGGTTGGTTTATTTACGTTTATACTGTAGGAAAGGATAGGAGATGACAACTTTGTTGAATAATAAATGATATTAGAGTTTAGGCTGCACTTTAATAAACAGGAACCATACGTAACATATTACTATTTATTAACTGTGAAAACCACCTGAGTGGAATGATCAAACTTTTCTACCACCTGAATGGAAAAACCAATATTTTTCCAACATACTTAATAAAAGCAGAAAATATGGAGTCGTATCGCTTGAAAAACTAAGAATAACGTTCTCTGACCAATTTTCGCTGATGCATATTACTATACTGTTGGAGAATATTTCCGAAAAGGTTATAGTTTTTAAAAACTCCCTTTATTCCAATCAATGTAAAATTTTCGACGCTTGATTCATTTCCAATTATCAGTAGTTTTATCGTATTTAAAACTCTCTCACTATGAGGCTGAGATTTTATCACAATAAAAATTAAGTTTACGAAGATTTTATGCGTATTTATTATACCCTAAATATCTTTTATTTTTCAAAGCTTAATTTGAAAAAATTACATGAATTAGTTAAAAGTGAGTTATAAAACACTGAAATCTTTAATCCATTTACTTTCTAAAAGTATCGCTAGTTTTATAAATTCAGTCACTTGTGCGGTATATTCCGCTTTACGTTCCATTTTCTCGCATGTATCATCCTTTGGTATCTTTTCATATATATTTTCCAGTGTATTCCCTTAACATAATTCTCCCTTCCATCTGAAGCTATCTTTTCGATTATCTGTCTCTATCTCTGGTTTCCATCATTTTGTTGCTATATTTCCCTTCTTGTTTCCCTATTTCCTTGGAATAGGAAACTGTCGTTGATAAGGGATACGAATATGAAAAGTGTTACCGTGCAAAGCTATCACACCTTTCCCTAATCCTCAACTGTTGATTAACTGTTGTCGCGCTATAAATACTGTATGCCATTATTAAATTATACACATACCTAACATAGAACGAATCTAACAGAACCCACAGCACACACCATGATGCATGGGTCTTTCTTTTAAAACAGCTAACGATTCAGCTATATAGTTTAACTAAATCTCATATTATCGATTCTGTCGTTAGATCAGCTTTCTTCGACTTCCTTATCTTCTTTTTAGCTGTAATTTCCAGATTTATTCAGATGAATGAGAAAAAGTTATACACAGTAGCTTTTGATTTTCTTACCTTTTAGTGAGATAAGTATGGTATCTCTAAGACATTTTCATGTTACGCTAAGTAAACAGTGGATATAGTGTACCACAGTGATTCCAACTTTCAGAATTTCGATTGATAAACAAGCCAGCAATAGGTTCTTGTTCAAATCATTCTTAAGTCGCTAATTAATGTCCAGGATGTGCGCTTTCTTACCATCGCCTGCAATTCTCAAGTGTGGTGGATGCTATCAAAGGATCGGGTGGCTATTTATATCTAAAGATTCGAAGTACTCGTATCATAGGTTCCTGTAACTGGTGGAATTATAGGTAAAATCCACTTCTTAAGCCGTTGTGTAGGTTTTTGGCAGAAACACCTCCCCCAGAATACGAAAGGGTTAAAGGATGTCGATATAAAACTTTTAAAGTCGAATGGCTGTACATAAAATAACCCCCAAATTGAATGGTAGTGAAGAAAGACCTCTGGCCGTAGGCAGTGAGTCAAAAAATTTCAAAAATTCAGAATAACGTCGTCAAATGTAAAAAGGATAAAAACAGTGGGATTGTAAATTGCGTTGACTAGATATTTGAAAACAGGCCCAAATAGTGTTTTCTCAAAAATCCGAGGAGACCACAGCTGCGTAAAGCAAAAGAATAATCCCCAAATTGATTGGTAGTGAAGAATACCTCTGGCCGTAGTCAGTAATATATTATTGATATTAAATTATTATCAAGAGGCAAGTAATAAAAATTAACATTTCTTGCATTTATTATGGGAATTCTTTGTCTGGTTCTTTCTTTGTCTTTGGAGTCGAACCGGAGCCAGGTTTATATAAGTAACCTGCGCTGATAAATCTGCGCGGGAAATGCATTTAATAATCTTAAATGTTTGAAAATTGACCAACATCTGGTTCTCGGGATTTAGGCGAATATACACACAAGTAAAAACTTTCTACTTTATTTACAAGATGCGACTGAAAGAAAATGGAGCTCTAGGATAATTGCACTTAAAAGGATGCGAAAAATTGATAATATAGAGAAAGATGTTAATTATCTTAGAATAACAGAAATTAAGTGTAAATTTAATGAATTAAAATTAACCTCACACTTCAAGAATTTATGTTCTTCGTTTTCATCTTAGTTGTTCTTATTTCGCTCCACTGTTTCGGTCTGGTTTGATATTTATTGGTATTTTCCATATTTCCCTCAAACCATGTACCTACCTCAACCGTAAACTTCAATTTTTTATCAAAATCCATTCATTTTACCTATTCGTGTATTTAATTCTACCGTCGGAATGGAAATTCGTTCCATCTGTAGGTTTCTCCAATGAAACTCCAATATCAAAACTTTCTCATTTAAACCCTGAATATTTAATGGCCTAAATCGACAAGAAATATATATCTTTTCAATTCATCCCCATACATATTATTAGGACAATTTGCCTTTGGTAGATCTCGAGTTTGTTTTTGCACTATATATCTAAACATACCTTTTTTTAAAATTGCTACCTACTTCAGTATTCGTTTTTAAAGCAGATGTTTTTGTTCCCGGAGAATCGTATTTGTAACATGGGAAAGAATAATGGGTAGAATGAACATGATATAATTCATTTACGTAATGAGAGGAATTGCAGATATTTTTTAACTTCGACTAATTCTGAGAATCTCGCTCATATGCTTTACCTGTAGGTACCTTCAGCTACCTATTTTCTCGTTTTAATTTTTTTTCCACAAAATGGTTGGATTAGACAAAACCCTCAATTTTAAGATTCTGTTGCGATTAGCAAAGAGAAACTTTGCACTTCCTGCTGTCCAATCGCATATCTTTCTTTGTCACAAAATCATCGTTCGCTAAAACGTCATTCCTACCCGATTCCGGCGATTCTAACTACTGAATCGTAAGGAGTGATTTTACTCAAATATGGTAAGATAATAATTGAAAGTGATCTAAAATATATATTCTGTTTGCTATTGGTAAATATGTAGAGCAGATCAATGAACAGAACAGATTAATTCTTAAACTGTTACATCATTGTGAAACTTGGTCGCTGTCAAAGATTGAATTTCTCTTAAATAAACTGATAAGAATTTTCCATAAAACCATCAAGTTCATAATTATGAGAAATTAAATGAATTGATTTGGTTTTCATTGACAATAAGAAAGATCCTTGTGTTATTCAAAGCTGATTCCACTGTTTCCATTTATAACTTTCCAATATTCCTCTGCCATTTTATCATCTTTTATGTTAGTCGTTCTACATCTTTAATCCTACCTCTTTGGCGATCTAATGATGTCAAAAGCTGATGTATTTAGCCATATACAATACTACAAGCATCATCTCCTAAATTATTTCATCAAGACTAGATTCTGTGAATTACTTTTTCCTTGGTAAAATATATGTCAGTTAATCAAGATAAGTTCACTAATATTAGTGTTACTAGTTTTGTTAAAAGTGCTTCAGCATCTAATCATTCCCACGTAGGCCCCCACTGGGAATCGAACCTGGGACCACTTTCACTTAAGTCAGATGCATTACCCACTTGGCTTTTTGGGAGGGCTTTTATACATAATAGAAATTTATATTTTACCTATAGGTCTCTGTTTTGTTCCATGAGTGGTAATCTTACAAATAACATTCAATTATAAAATGCATGATCATTAAATTATTTCTTCTTTTCTGAGTTATAGAAATACAGCCAAAATGACAGCCGACTTATATCCAGCTTACTCACCCTTTTTAGGAATACGTAACAAAAGCAGCCCAGCAGGAAGGTACTACATTGTCCTGCTAAAGAGCAAATACTTAATTTGCTCTTAGTTATTGAATCATTAACTACCAGCCTATTTAATCCTTTCTTGTGGATATGAAACCATGCAAAGTTTTTCTTCGCTATCTCAACTTTTTTTAGCAGCCATTTATAGTTAAAGTGAAACTGCTGTTTTTCTATTTCTGAGATTATGTATTGATTCCTAGGTATAGAGTATAAAAGATGTATCTTAATCTTAATTGCTCTGAGGAATTCCTTAATACCACAATGATAATAATATGAGGCAGATATAATTTTAGTAAGTTTAGGTAACATTCCATGCCAATAAGAATAAGAATTGCATATTTTAATACCCCCTGCTACTAAATTATCCTTCATGGAGTGCTCACATGGAATGTGTGCATGCAATTGTTTTCATCTTACATTCAGCTGGTTTTTAAGTAGGATTATTAACACTTTCATTGATAAACAGCCATTTGTATAATAGAAGTAGTCACTGATGGTTGAGTTAGTAGAACTAGTGCAGAGGCTTACAAAAGTTTTTTAACTACACATTAATGACGATTGACATAACCGCCTCTCTGACATTCTTTAATCTTCTTGAAGCACCATTGTTTGATCTAGATTTCTCGAAGCAACAACTGCTCTTGATTATATACCAAAAAGTCCCCAATAGAAGGGCAATGCCTGTCATACCCTTATCAATTAGCACATTAGCAGATGGCCTGAATAATAGTTTCTGCATGATCTACAAACATTTCTATTCCCTTTTGAAGAACTAGCCATTTGCAGGCTCAAATTCCAAACATTCATTCCACAACCACTCTAGCTTTTGATAACCTTTGGTTAAAAATCCTTTATTCTGTACTTAGTGACACTCCAGGAAAAGGTTGCATTAAACTTTCAAGAGAGGAAACACTTCATCACCCACCAGTACTAATGGGGATTGGACTGAAGCACCTGGTAGTTCTTTTGATGTTGGCAGTTTTGTGGTATGTTCATTAGTTGTTTGTACAAAGCATTTGCTCTAAATGTTCCTCCATCTGACTGCTTACCATAACCTTCGATGTCAATTGTTACCAGTTGATTGTAGGCATCAACTACAGCAAGTAAAGCAAGCAAATAAAATTTTTTATAATTGTTGTACATAGTCATAGAATGAGGTGGGCACTGAATTCTAACGTGTTTGCCATCAACCACAACCACATATTTGGATTTAGTTCTTCTTTGTGTACATATCATAAGCAAGGTTTTCAAACTGAGGCACAGTAGGGAAAGGAATATGTATAGGGACCAAAATCTTCCCTATTGTGGCACAAGTGTCATGTTCACAAATTGCTACAGAACTAATTGTAAGAATCGCCCAATGCACATTTCAATAGCCAAGAAGATTACTAAGGAGGAAAGGATGAGTAGTGAAGTTTCTGTGGTGTGACATCAGAGAGCATGGGGAGGGGATTAGGGTTTTACCTGGCTTTCAGAAAGATGTGAAGGAGAGAGTGTAAAGGGAAAAAGGTCATGTCATGGATGATGAGTCTTGTTTTATTTTCATGTGTGATAATGTTTACAAAGCATCTATTTTTAAGATATTTTGTACTGTTTACTTTCAGTACGCAGCAATTGATTTTTGTCATTACAAATTAAATAAGGTGATTTTACTTTAGCTGTGTTTAATAGAGATTTTCATTATGCTGAGGTAGACACTAACAGCTCCCTGAATGAATGATTAATGAATATTTACCTATTTTCAGCATCCACCTGTCATTCTTTAATTAAATTTTCTTTTTCTGTAATTAAAGCTACTATAGAATAAATCTGAATCCATTCAAAAAGAAAGAAGAGCTTCATTCTAGATGATTACTTATAAGTGATTATATAAGAGAGTTCTTTCCACTGATTTCAAACATTAAACTCATATATCCAGTATACTCTCAATAGCAAGGAAGAAAAAAGTTTATATTCTTGGATGAGATTTTGCTAATACATTTTTCCTAAAACATCCTTAGCCATCATCTGAAAAAGAGAATTTGTATTTGCTCTCATGTTAAGTGACGTCAAGTCTTTTAAAGATTGCATCCTTTATCATTTTTTCTTAATTTTGAAATCAAATTAACTGTGAATTAAACATACTGTCATAAGTATGACAGGCTATTTTCTTCTAAATTTTACTTTATTACTATGTAATCTCTATAACTGGGCTCTGTTCACAGTGAATTTTATGAATAAATACATAAATAAGGGTTTTATCTTAAAAAAATAAAATTATCAAGGTTAATACTATCAATGTTTCCTTGTTGAAAGGAAATTTTTCATTCAATGTCCCATATTTTGCACACAAATATCCACTTATTTCTTGAACAGTCCTTAATTTTAGAATGCAAATTCGGTCCTTTGGTATAAAGCACTGTACATACAATGCATTTCTTTCATTCTGATATAGATAAATATTCATAATTATTTGTTGTAATGAAAAATTCTTAAGAATTTCCATCTGTGGTGCATACATTTTCAATAACAGATGAAAAAAATAAATCAAACAATTATAATCAAATTTTCATGGTATGTATACAGACTATAAGCTATTTTTTATATATGATATGAACATGAGAAAAATTTAGCTCCTTATTTTNAGCTCCATATTTTTGACAATTACTTTTACAAGGAAATGGTGGTGCCCTTCTTTGATAAACTTAAGTAGTAGATTACTTGGAACAATGCAGCATTTTTTCAAGAAAATTTCCTTGTATTTGCTGAGGGAAGTTATTTGGAAGGGTGGCTGAACTGGATAACTTGATTTTTCTTTGGCATTCCAAAAATATGTCCAGCAAAAATCCATTCTTATTTCTCATCGAAAATTTTCTCATAAAATCCACTTGCCTCCTCCATCATTATCTCCTGAATCACATTCTTAAATCACTTAATTTTTCATCTGTTATTTTTAATCTGCTCAACCTTTTCAAGACATCATTAACAGATAGTTTGATATTTTACAGAAAACATTTTTTTAACTATCCATTCTGTGGTTTTCTTCCTCTTCCTTTGGTGATTCTTCTTTGATTGATTTGGAAGCCCCAAGCTTATTATCAATGGTGAATAACCAATCTTCATGCAAGTTTTACAGTGGTATGTAGAATATAAAGGCACAAATTAGTTGCAATGTGTTCTTGTTGCATAACTGACACAATCTGGATGTTGTTTTCTATACCCAGAGATACTAACCAGTCAGATGCTTGCCTTTAACTGAAAAAGGTCAAGCATAGGGAAAGAGGTTGGTATTACAGTTAAAGACACGATACTAAGGAAGATGGCCCTCATAAAAAGCAATTAGGAGCACACCTGTTCCAGATCAAAGCCCAAGTTGAAATCATAAATAAGTGGCCAAATGAGAAAGATATAAGAGCAAAGTAAACAAACGTAAGATTACTGGGCAATAAAGCACAAAAAAATGGTCCATAACTAGCCAAAAGAAAGAAAGAAAATATTTGAAAAACAGAAGAATATGTCAAACTGTGTGTGCAGTCGAACCTCAATTCATGAATGTAATTTTTTTCTGAATGCTGTCAGTCAACCGAAAAAGGTAAACTGCTTTCATGGTAGGAATCACTGTAAAAAAGAATTGATTGTTGGAAATCCCAAATAATTGTTTATTTAAACATTTAAACCCTTATTTGTGCTTATGTTTCATTCCAAATACCACCACCCTGATATCCCTTCTTCTAACCAATGCCACTCTTCTGCATATGATATGTAAAGCCTTAATACTTGTTTATTCTACAAATTAAGCCTCTATATAACATAAAATGAGTTTTTATTGCATAAAAAATGTGGACTTTTATAGTACTTTTATTTCAACCAATTACATAAGCTAATGGCTCTCCACCACCAATACTCAAATCTTGCCTACTTACATGTTTGTTACTCAAAACATCATTCATCACCTAAGAATTTTGGAGAACTTGGTTGGAAAATTTTAAATAATCCAACTTTGATTATGATATGAGGCAACCATTACCAAGGATCTGCCTTAAATATAACAGAAATTATAAGAAGAATCTTCACATATCTTAGGCATAGGACTCTGGTTCCCTCCTCTCCCAGAATTTTCCCAAATTTGCTCTTTCCTTCTAGCGAAGAATTTAATTCGTCGGAATTTTATTTTTATTAATTATTGTTGAAATGAGGATCTAAACTGATTTGAGTACAAACAGCTCGCTTTATATTAAAAACAAGTGAAAATATTGCTATGCTATGCATATTACTAATCAAAAGCGACCCAGTTCAGGACTCATAAATGTCTACATTCCATTACATCAGCCAAAATTTTTGTTACCTTATTTTAAAAATCACCAATCAAAAATTTTCCAAATCTTCCTTAAAAGAAAAATCTTTCAAATTATAACTTCCTTTTCATCTTACGGTTGCGCTACAACGGCATTACTTGCTATAAAATCATTCTTTTCCAATTTAACCTTTTTATGTATTGTGTTAGGAT
>KZ308599.1:611551-625897 GCA_000376725.2 Ladona fulva
GTACCGTAAAATATGATAATGCGGCGTCACAGCCGTTATTCTATTATGTAACGAACTTTTCTTAAATATTTAATAATAATCTATAGTAAAGACAGTCGCTATTCACGAGCTATGTTACGTATTTTTATATATATATATCTGTAAGAATATGTATAGTATGTGTAAATAAATTAATCATTAATTACCTCTGTATTACATGAGTCACTTAAAACCATATAATGGACCGATTTCGGCGGAGGCATCATTACTTGTCCTTCCTTACGATAAAAAAGTAAGATAGTAGGTTATAGTAGTAGCATTATTGTTAAAAGTGCTTTGACTGGTTTGGACATTTCGCACGTAGGCCCTCACCGGGAATTGAACCGCTTACACCGAAGTCGAACGCGTTGCACACTTGGCTATCCGGGTGCCCCGCCATCCTTACTTTACACTTACAAAATTTATCGTTCGCTGTGCCGAAAACGATGAAATCAATGAAACACCATTATCTACGAAAAGCCCCGATAAGTGAATGAGGCTTACTTAGTGAGAAGAGGAGTGATATAGTTTGCCATTCCTCACTGAACCAGAATACAGAGTGGAAAACGTTCACGTAATTTCAGAATGATTACCTGCTGAAAATCGTTTTCCATAGCATTCAATAAAGAGTGGGCGTAGTGAATGCCATTATTCAGCAAAATTCATACATCGATACCTTTGTAGGATCACAGTCATGAACAAGAACAATAAAAGTCAATGAAAAATTCCCCTTCAGAAAAGAATCCCCTTTAGAAAAAAATTGTGGTATCAGAAGCGAAAACTTAAAATTTCATCAGAGTAAGAGCTTCCTACGTCTTACCTGTTTTCCCCCTCTTATATCAGACGCCTTTTATTTCCTTGAGTACGTGTGCGGAAAATCACAAAATAATTTCATGCTTCCCCCAGCCCCATCGTAGTCCGCACTTCATACATCACTTTAATTTCCTGCAGTATTATAAGTCGGAAAGAGATGCGTTGAGCAATGGTGTGTCCTTCAAAGGACAAGTTCATTATGCAACAAGAAAGTCGGATGGAATTCGAAGATTAACTAATAAAAGGCACTTAAATATTTCAAAGAATTCAAGGAATCTCCTTTTCACAGTTTTGAAAGAACTGTTCTAATTTCTTCTGCTTTGGTGCTCTCACCCTTTAACCTCATCTTCAGAGTATGTATAATTGTTTTCTCATAAGAATTAATGAAAAATTCTCAACAACTGTGAATTTTTATTCGGGCTTAAAGTCGGGAATACTTCTCTCCAAGACACTCGGAGGATATTTACAAGAAGAATATCTCGATTACAACTGCAAAATATTTACGAATTTCAAACGAATAAAATAATTGGAAATCGTAAGGAATTAAAACTATACCTACATATAGCAGGGATGTTATTGCTCTCCAAAAATATTAAACCTGCAGCCACATTCTTGAGATTATTCACGTAAACGATATCATTCAATACTAAAGGCAATGCCTTGTCGCAGTAGGCACGTCTTTATTTTATTGCCTTCAGGCTAACATATGATGTCAAGTCCATCTCATTCTCCATGTTCTCGAATATAGCAGCTCTGGTACGTCTCCACGATTACTGTCCTACAACTTTTTCTTCAAATATATTTGTTAGAAATTGATTATGCCTCAGTACGTCTCTGATTTACTAAGAGGGCTCACAACGAATCTTTGGAGGTGACCTAAATAAACCAAATGATTGATGGGTATTGTTAAGTCCATGTAAAGCACTAGCTACTAAGAATCTTTAAAATATCCCTTAAAATCATTCAAATTCTACAAAATTTCGAAATGTAACCGATTAATCATTTAGTAACTCAAATGTAGCGCGCTATTCGCAACATTCGACCAAGTCAGGGAAATCGAGAGATTCGATGGCTCGAATTTTGAAATTTCTTGATCAGTTGATTCTTTGAAGTTGAAGATCTTTGAATTCGTAAAATTTTGTTGCAAGACTATTTACGAGAAAGGTGATGATTTTATAGTTTAATTTTAGTGGAAATGGATTGCTTCTTGCTAGAAATCTTATATCGATGAATGATTCAGACTCACTGGTGTTTAGGTTAATTTTTGCGGAAGTGATTTATATTAGTTTAGTTTTTCATGCTGATGCATTAAGAACCGTAAATCTCAATTCTTCTCTGGCATCTTTGAGGCATTGTCGAAACTAAAGCTACACTTTCCGAATAGAAACAAAGTCCCCATCAGGGCCAAATGCAGGAATTTTGTAGGGACAAGGGGATGAAGTCGGCAGATTAAGTTCTAGTCGATACTTGTCCTCTGAAGGCCTCAGGGCGGTAGGGCAATCCCTGCTTTTGTTCTTAGAACAGTTTGCTTTAGATTAGCATTGAAATAACAAGGGAGGGTTAGTCAGGGACAAGGAAGGACGAACCATCCGCGGCCCATTAGCACAGCTGTGTGAAGGTAACCAAAGGTGGTTATCGCCTTCCTGAAGGAGGAAACTGTCCTCGTAGGGATAGCATCCCTTGTTAAGGAAATTGATTTAGCTTAGCATTAGGTCGATTCCTTCCCTGCAAGCCCTAGGCACGGAGGTGACTGAAAGCCAAAGCTGCCTTGTGTGAGTGACGTAAGGGAAGTGAATTGACAGCCTTCTTAAAAGGCATCTTTTTGGTGATAGTGCTTCTTCAAGTGCTGCTGCTCATCTTCTGTCACTACATACCAAGGAGGAAGCTGAACCAGTCGACCAGTGCTGCAGGAAAGGAAGACTTTTCACATAAGTAGTAAGTGTTAAGTTTCAATTTAAATGTGGCTTAAAATATTTACTCTCTCCCTGTTTGATATTTTTCTGGGCAGCATAAATGAAATTCTTATCAGTATTTAAGGAACATTTTAGATGTCGTTCTTACTTCCTAACTTAATTACAATTGCATTTTGTAATTTCACATTCTTCATTGCATTCCTCATGATCTTGGTTGTTTTACCTATCCGTGGAGTTGTTGAGTTTTTAGCATTAATGAGCCTTATCTTCTAGGTATTCCTTTATTACGTTTAGCTGAGTTCTAGTGGCAGGTCTTTCACTTCTGATTTTATAGGTGAATCTGGTAGATTTCCCTTTTTTATAACACATTACAAGATACAAATATCTTTAATTCTCAAAGATTGTAATTTGTTAAGAATCCTCTAAGGCATGTCTTTTAGAATGTTGGTGTTTTTTCAGTGATTAAGGTATTGTNGCGTTATTCGCAACATTAGACCTAGTCAGGGAAATCGAGGGATTCGATAGCTCGAATTTTGAAATTTCTAGATCAGTGTGTCAGCTGATCCTGAGGTAAGATGAAATTATCTCTTAATGTGAAGGAAAATCTTTGTATTCGTAAAATTTTGTTGCAAGAGCTTTCTATCAGAGGATGTCTAGAGATCAGACTAATTACGATAAAGGTGATCATCCTATAGATTAATTTTAGTGAAAATCGATTGCGCCTTGTTAGAATTCTTATATCAATGAATGATTCAGACTCGCTGGTGTTTAGGTTAATTCTTGCGGAAATGACCTACATTAGTTTAGTTTTTCATGCTGATGTATTAAGAACCGTAAATCTCAAGTCTTCTATGGTGTCTTCGAGGCATTGTCGAAAACATGAAAAACACTCATCGTAAATTGTACCTCAGAAGACCTAAGACATGATTCTTGAACATGAATCGAAATGAATTTCAAGCCAATTTACGTCCTAAAATATATACATGAGAATTGTCTACAATAAGACACGAAAAAATATTTAGCTCTCAGGCAAGAGAGATTCCTACATTACCATTCGTATGATAGCTTATCATCGTTGAAGTCAACTTTTTTATACAAGCTNTTCCCTTTTTTATAACACATTACAAGATACAAATATCTTTAATTCTCAAAGATTGTAATTTGTTAAGAATCCTCTAAGGCATGTCTTTCAGAATGTTGGTGTTTTTTCAGTGACTAAGGTATTGTATGGCAGGGATAGACAGTCCTCTTCTTCTTCTAATGGTGCTACAGCTTTCTGTCAGCTTTGGCCTCCTCTACAATCTTCCTCCAGTCCTCTCTAATAATGGCATTCTCTCTCCATCCTCTTACACCTGTAGCAGCCAGGTCTACCTCCACTCCATCCTGCCATCTCAGACGTGGGCATCCTCTTCTTCTTATGTTAAATAATCTTCCCTGGCCACTCTCTCTACTGGCATTCTTATCAAGTGTCCCATCCATCTAAGTCTCAGTGATTTGATCAACCTCACAATATCTTGGCCGTCTATGAGGTTGTAAAGCTCTTCATTCCAGCGTGTTCGAAAAAATCAATTTTCTTGCACGGCCAAAAATGTTGTGTAGGATTCTTCTGTCAGAACACCTAAGCACATTGACAGTTGATAATGTCCAACATTCTCATCTATAAGTGACAACCCATCTGATTTAGGTTTTATATATTTTATATTTAGTATTTCTTCTAACCAGTCTACTTCTTAACAGTTTAAGATTTGCAAAATACGCTCTGTTGCCTGCTGNGTATCAGAAGCGAAAACTTAAAATTTCATCAGAGTAAGAGCTTCCTACGTCTTACCTGTTTTCCCCCTCTTATATCAGACGCCTTTTATTTCCTTGAGTACGTGTGCGGAAAATCACAAAATAATTTCATGCTTCCCCCAGCCCCATCGTAGTCCGCACTTCATACATCACTTTAATTTCCTGCAGTATTATAAGTCGGAAAGAGATGCGTTGAGCAATGGTGTGTCCTTCAAAGGACAAGTTCATTATGCAACAAGAAAGTCGGATGGAATTCGAAGATTAACTAATAAAAGGCACTTAAATATTTCAAAGAATTCAAGGAATCTCCTTTTCACAGTTTTGAAAGAACTGTTCTAATTTCTTCTGCTTTGGTGCTCTCACCCTTTAACCTCATCTTCAGAGTATGTATAATTGTTTTCTCATAAGAATTAATGAAAAATTCTCAACAACTGTGAATTTTTATTCGGGCTTAAAGTCGGGAATACTTCTCTCCAAGACACTCGGAGGATATTTACAAGAAGAATATCTCGATTACAACTGCAAAATATTTACGAATTTCAAACGAATAAAATAATTGGAAATCGTAAGGAATTAAAACTATACCTACATATAGCAGGGATGTTATTGCTCTCCAAAAATATTAAACCTGCAGCCACATTCTTGAGATTATTCACGTAAACGATATCATTCAATACTAAAGGCAATGCCTTGTCGCAGTAGGCACGTCTTTATTTTATTGCCTTCAGGCTAACATATGATGTCAAGTCCATCTCATTCTCCATGTTCTCGAATATAGCAGCTCTGGTACGTCTCCACGATTACTGTCCTACAACTTTTTCTTCAAATATATTTGTTAGAAATTGATTATGCCTCAGTACGTCTCTGATTTACTAAGAGGGCTCACAACGAATCTTTGGAGGTGACCTAAATAAACCAAATGATTGATGGGTATTGTTAAGTCCATGTAAAGCACTAGCTACTAAGAATCTTTAAAATATCCCTTAAAATCATTCAAATTCTACAAAATTTCGAAATGTAACCGATTAATCATTTAGTAACTCAAATGTAGCGCGCTATTCGCAACATTCGACCAAGTCAGGGAAATCGAGAGATTCGATGGCTCGAATTTTGAAATTTCTTGATCAGTTGATTCTTTGAAGTTGAAGATCTTTGAATTCGTAAAATTTTGTTGCAAGACTATTTACGAGAAAGGTGATGATTTTATAGTTTAATTTTAGTGGAAATGGATTGCTTCTTGCTAGAAATCTTATATCGATGAATGATTCAGACTCACTGGTGTTTAGGTTAATTTTTGCGGAAGTGATTTATATTAGTTTAGTTTTTCATGCTGATGCATTAAGAACCGTAAATCTCAATTCTTCTCTGGCATCTTTGAGGCATTGTCGAAACTAAAGCTACACTTTCCGAATAGAAACAAAGTCCCCATCAGGGCCAAATGCAGGAATTTTGTAGGGACAAGGGGATGAAGTCGGCAGATTAAGTTCTAGTCGATACTTGTCCTCTGAAGGCCTCAGGGCGGTAGGGCAATCCCTGCTTTTGTTCTTAGAACAGTTTGCTTTAGATTAGCATTGAAATAACAAGGGAGGGTTAGTCAGGGACAAGGAAGGACGAACCATCCGCGGCCCATTAGCACAGCTGTGTGAAGGTAACCAAAGGTGGTTATCGCCTTCCTGAAGGAGGAAACTGTCCTCGTAGGGATAGCATCCCTTGTTAAGGAAATTGATTTAGCTTAGCATTAGGTCGATTCCTTCCCTGCAAGCCCTAGGCACGGAGGTGACTGAAAGCCAAAGCTGCCTTGTGTGAGTGACGTAAGGGAAGTGAATTGACAGCCTTCTTAAAAGGCATCTTTTTAGTGATAGTGCTTCTTCAAGTGCTGCTGCTCATCTTCTGTCACTACATGCCAAGGAGGAAGCTGAACCAGTCGACCAGTGCTGCAGGAAAGGAAGACTTTTCACATAAGTAGTAAGTGTTAAGTTTCAATTTAAAGGTGGCTTAAAATATTTACTCTCTCCCTGTTTGATATTTTTCTGGGCAGCATAAATGAAATTCTTATCAGTATTTAAGAAACATTTTGGATGTCGTTCTTACTTCCTAACTTAATTACAATTGCATTTTGTAATTTCACATTCTTCATTGCATTCCTCATGATCTTGGTTGTTTTACCTATCCGTGGAGTTGTTGAGTTTTTAGCATTAATGAGCCTTATCTTCTAGGTATTCCTTTATTACGTTTAGCTGAGTTCTAGTGGCAGGTCTTTCACTTCTGATTTTATAGGTGAATCTGGTAGATTTCCCTTTTTTATAACACATTACAAGATACAAATATCTTTAATTCTCAAAGATTGTAATTTGTTAAGAATCCTCTAAGGCATGTCTTTTAGAATGTTGGTGTTTTTTCAGTGATTAAGGTATTGTATGGCAGGGATAGACAGTTCTAATGGTGCTACAGCTTTCTGTCAGCTTTGGCCTCCTCTACAATCTTCCTCCAGTTCTCTCTAATAATGGCATTCTCTCTCCATCCTCTTACACCTGTAGCAGCCAGGTCTGCCTCCACTCCATCCTGCCATCTCAGACGTTGGCGTCCTCTTCTTCTTACGTTAAATTATCTTCCCTGGCCACTCTCTCTACTGGCATTCTTATCAAGTGTCCCATCCATCTAAGTCTCTGTGATTTGATGAACCTCACAATATCTTGGCAGGCTATGAGGTTGTAAAGCTATTCATTCCAGCATGTTCGAAAAAATCAATTTTCTTGCACGGCCAAAAATGTTGTGTAGGATTATTCTGTCAGAACACCTAAGCACATGCACATCGACATTTGATAATGCCCAACATTCACATCTATAAGTGACAACCCATCTGATTTAGGTTTTATATATTTTTTATTTAGTATTTCTTCTAACCAGTCTACTTCTTAACAGTTTAAGATTTGCAAAATACGCACTGTTGCCTGCTGCAATTCTGTCTTTTATACTAGTGCTTATTGAATTATCTGAAGTCACCAATGCTCCAAGGTATTTAAAAGATGAGTCACCCTCAAATCTATCACCATCGATATCTAACACCTGAGGTCGTCTGCAAGCTTTGGAGGTAGACATACGCATGTATTTTGTTTTGCCACAGTTAACCTCCACACTTATTCTTCCTGCATTTTCCTTTAATAAATCAAACATTTCCTTCAGCTTCCTTGCAGATCTGGCTACTTTGACAATGTCATCTGCATATGCAAGTATTTGACCAGGGTCAATTACCCTTACTGCCCAATGCAGGGCCAGAATGAACAAAGTTGCAGACAGGCCATCCCCTTGCTCTACTCCCTTATTGAATGGGAAGGCACCACCTATTTTATTACCAACTTTAACCTTGGCCACTGTTTCCTGCATAGTCATTCTGATCAATCTAATTAACTTCCTAGGCATACCTAATTTGTTTAAAGCATAATGTAGTGCACTTCTCTCCACACTATCAAAGGCTTGTTTAAAGTCCACAATTAACAGGTGTAAATCTTGGCTGTGCTCGAAATGTTTCTCCATTATTTGTCGCAATGTAAATATTTGGTCTGTTGTACCCTTGTCTGGTTGAAATCCACTCTGATATTCAGTGATGATGCCTTCTGCTCTTTTGCTAATTCTTCTTTGAAAAACTCCTGAGAGCACTTTATATGCAACATGCAACAGTGTAATTCCTCTGTAGTTGTGGCACAAGGGTTTTGTAATTTTACTCTGCTTTCTATTCCACTCAGAGTGCTTCACTTCCTCTCTTTTTTAAGTCAAAATAATTTTTTCTGTATAACTTAACTGCTTATGTTCTGGCATGAAGCATTAGTTTTCATTGAAATCACAAGTTGAAGTTGTCTTCATGAAATGCCCATTGATTTCTAATAGCCTTCATCTTTGTTGAATCCTTATTATGTGTTGAGACATAAGGGTCTACCTAGCCAATTTCTCAGTTCAAAAACTTCAATTTTATTGTTTCATTTATGATAATGGTATTAAGAGGACATGGTATGAATAAACAAATCATCTATAATAGTTTAAACAGCGTTGAATTAGACCCTCTTTTGGTGACTCTTGATAGTCTTTTTTGTAGTATTTCTTGTTAAAATTTTAGCAAATGACTTTATGACTTTCTTAAAGATAGAGCATACCTAATAGTGGTTGTTTATTTTTACATCTCATTTTTTTTAAAGCAAACATCTTAGTAACCAAANTTTCCTTTAATAAATCAAACATTTCCTTCAGCTTCCTTGCAGATCTGGCTACTTTGACAATGTCATCTGCATATGCAAGTATTTGACCAGGGTCAATTACCCTTACTGCCCAATGTAGGGCCAGAATGAACAAAGTTGCAGACAGGCCATCCCCTTGCTCTACTCCCTTATTGAATGGGAAGGCACCACCTATTTTATTACCAACTTTAACCTTGGACACTGTTTCCTGCATAGTCATTCTTATCAATCTAATTAACTTCCTAGGCATACCTAATTTGTTTAAAGCATAATGTAGTGCACTTCTCTCCACACTATCAAAGGCTTGTTTAAAGTCCACAATTAACATGTGTAAATCTTGGCTGTGCTCGAAATGTTTCTCCATTATTTGTCGCAATGTAAATATTTGGTCTGTTGTACCCTTGTCTGGTTGAAATCCACTCTGATATTCAGTGATGATGCCTTCTGCTCTTTTGCTAATTCTTCTTTGAAAAACTCCTGAGAGCACTTTATATGCAACATGCAACAGTGTAATTCCTCTGTAGTTGTGGCACAAGGGTTTTGTAATTTTACTCTGCTTTCTATTCCACTCAGAGTGCTTCACTTCCTCTCTTTTTTAAGTCAAAATAATTTTTTCTGTATAACTTAACTGCTTATGTTCTGGCATGAAGCATTAGTTTTCATTGAAATCACAAGTTGAAGTTGTCTTCATGAAATGCCCATTGATTTCTAATAGCCTTCATCTTTGTTGAATCCTTATTATGTGTTGAGACATAAGGGTCTACCTAGCCAATTTCTCAGTTCAAAAACTTCAATTTTATTGTTTCATTTATGATAATGGTATTAAGAGGACATGGTATGAATAAACAAATCATCTATAATAGTTTAAACAGCGTTGAATTAGACCCTCTTTTGGTGACTCTTGATAGTCTTTTTTGTAGTATTTCTTGTTAAAATTTTAGCAAATGACTTTATGACTTTCTTAAAGATAGAGCATACCTAATAGTGGTTGTTTATTTTTACATCTCATTTTTTTTAAAGCAAACATCTTAGTAACCAAACACATATTCAAAACAGTTTTAATTTTTTATCTTTCCTTTCTTGTATTTGATTCACTTCTTCATTGATGATTTTTTGATAGTAACTTGGAAAAGCATTAAGGAGGTTTGAACCTATTCATCAAACATTTCCTTTAATATGAGTATGACTTTAATTTTGAATTGAGGTAATCAGCCAAGACATTTTTCACATTTGGGAAATTCGTACATCCATTTTCCCTTATCTGCAAAAATGAACTCAGTTTCTATACAGGAATATCTACATTTCTTCCAAAAGGATCATAATAGTAATCATAGTTGTTAGGACAAAATCTTCATTGTTAATCCTTTATTCTTAGTATTATTCCTTCTCTAAATATTTCTACTTTCTTGTTATTGGATGTATGCATAAAACCATGGATATTTGCTGAAAGCACATAAATGTTAGTTGTAAAGGTTCATTGTCAGATTCTTCTTTCTGATATTTCTGGAATTAGGTTATTGCCACATTGGTACCTGCCACATATTGTTAATTCTTCTTTAGCTACCTTCATTGGTCTGTCATTGTAGATACTTAATCTTTGGTATTTCAGTTATTGTCTAACTGCTCCAGTTATAAACATTTTAAATCTGGCTAGGAAAACTATTCAGGCTTTCTTATGCAAATGAAAGGAGAGTTATTAATCCTTCTAATTTCACTCTTCTGTTCACGAATATGATAGTCGTTTATATAGAAGTTGTTTTATTATTCATGATGCTTTCCTGAATGTCATTTTGCTATTTTTTAAATAAATGTAGAAATTTTGTATCTTTTAAATAAATGTAGAAATGTTAATTTTGCTTGGTAATGTAGCAGATCCTTCAAACTTTATGGATCATAAAATACCATTGCTGAGTAGATGATAGGCTTCTTTTCATGTAAATAATGTTCCTTGACAGTTTACAGCATTCCCACAATAAATGCTTGTGAACGAGTTTTTAATCGTTTGTAGTAATTATTTATTTATAAAAATAAACAGAAAAAATGTCACCACCCACCCCGTCCCATCGTGGGAATTTTAGATAAACTAAACTAAATTATCGAAAATCGAATAAAATAAATTAATGGCAGAATGAATTACTAGTACGGTAAATTCTTTTGATAGATTTTTTGTAAAATGAACATTTTTTAGTTTTTCTTCAGAGTTTTCTCCATTGCTTTCCTCCATTGTCATCGGGAATCAATGGCTTCCCGAAAAGTAGTTTATAGCACCGTTAATTATTGGCTATACCCGTGTATGTAATGTGTATAAAAATTTAGTGGATCTTTTTCATGCTTCGAATGTTCCTTGTTTTGCCAAATTTAATCTTCGTGTCTTCCCTTTCAGAACGTTGCACTGCTGGGCGTAAGCTGAGAGAATGATTTTTGGAATATAGACAACCCACTCACAAATAACTGACTTTTTAGTGGGTTGCCTGTATTCTAAAAAACGCTTGCGCCCAGCAGTGCAATTTTTTTGAAAGTGGTGGACTGAAATAACATCAAATTGAAATTTTTGCAGCCAAAAAAGCGAAGTGAGGAAAATGTCACAAATAAATGATTTGGCCGCCCGCCAAGCGGGTTCGAGGGCTGGGTGCGGGTTTGAGGCGCCCGCAACACTAAAGTACGGGCTCGAATCCGTTTATTCCGAAGTTAGGATGAAGAAAAAGCTTCCGGTGGGGTTGGCGGCCCTCTAATCCCGGAAGCGCCCGCGACCGGATTCGAACCCGAGACAGTTAGCGTCGCACCTAGGTGCCTCGACCCACTACGCCAGCCTGTCGAACGGTGAAAGTCACGCAGAATTTCGTGTCGGTTCGTCCGTGAGCTGTCTTTGTGGAGGGAATTCAAAACCGGAAGGCGTGTAGTTGTAAACTTCGGGCGTCATTTGAATTTAGTTACTCGGTTCGTTAACTATTTTTTATCATGAAAAAGAAGTAAAGCCTGCAGACAAAGTGATCTAATTATTTTTATTTTGAGAAAGAATCATTAAAGTGATTTTCACGTAGTTATCGTGTTTGGAGGTTTGAATTAATTTTTTGCCTAACTATTCAGCAATGTTCTTCATGCAGAAATAAGGGTATGGCGTTTTTGAAGCCTAGAAATATTTAGCATATTATGCATTTCGGAAATGTATATAATTATTTACCCACGTTTTCGAAAACGGAACACAGCTCCTATTCAGCGATTTATACTCTACTGTTTCGGTTTTTCTAGGCAGTATCAAAGAATCTCTTATCAATATTAATGGAACATTGTGGGTGTAGAATTCTTACTCCCTAATTTAGTCATTACTACAATTCGTAAATTCCTATTATTTTGGTTGTTACTCGGTTCGTTAACTATTTTTTATCATGAAAAAGAAGTAAAACCTGCAGACAAAGTGATCTTTATAGGTGGATATCTTGTTTGTAGATTTGAATTTATTTTTCGAAATCCTTCATCAAAGTTTATCTTGAAATATATGTGTATGGCTTTAAAATGTTGATATTGATACATTACTTTTAATGTACTCGTATATATGTATTGATATTCGGTTCTTCCTTAGACCAGTCAAAGTGTTCGGTTAAGAAACGCATATAAAGGCATTCTTATTTCTCAAAGTCGAGACAAATATGAAAGGAAGAGAAACTAAATAAAGATTGTTATAATTTTCGTGGAATATAGTTTTCGATTGGAAATTGCGATGGAAGTACTTTTGAAGGATTTATTTTTCCAATTTACATTTTCACTGCAATTAAACTTTTTTGATTATTTATTTAGTTTCTTTCTTCAACCCTTTCGGAATTGCTATCTTCCTTACCGTGAATCAATGGCAACTTAAAAAATAGTTTTATAACACCGATAATTCTTGGCTATGCGCGAATATGTAATGTATGCGAAAGCTTACCAGCTTAAGATTAAAACTCTAGGACAAGATAGATTTTAAACTTTTACGCCGATTAATGTAACACATATTCTAAAATTTGTCATGACTTGAGCCGTTTCTTTGCAATTGAATTACGAAAAAAGCGAGATTCGCAAAAAGTGCCGTTTTTTGGGTACCTTGGTTTAAATATTTCTTCACGGTATATTTAGTTCTTCGTTGCCATCGACAAAAAATTCCCAGCAATANTGCGCGAATATGTAATGTATGCGAAAGCTTACCAGCTTAAGATTAAAACTCTAGGACAAGATAGATTTTAAACTTTTACGCCGATTAATGTAACACATATTCTAAAATTTGTCATGACTTGAGCCGTTTCTTTGCAATTGAATTACGAAAAAAGCGAGATTCGCAAAAAGTGCCGTTTTTTGGGTACCTTGGTTTAAATATTTCTTCACGGTATATTTAGTTCTTCGGTCCCAGCGACAAAAAATTCCCAGCAATAGTATATAGAATTATCTTTACTTTGGAGTAAAAACTGTTCATGTGCATTGAGCAATAAGCTCGCAACAAATTAACAAAGTCCAGGGGCACATAATTAAAAATCCGATATTAGTCACTCCTTTTTAATTGTTCGAAAATACCATGTGTTGTCAGTTTTAAAAATTTACTTCTCTTCCTCGTGGGCTGAATGTTTCAATTATTCGAAATCAACGAATGCCTGGATATTTTTTTCCGTTCCCTTGCACTGCTGGGCCTAAAATGAGAGAATGATGATTGGAATATAGGCAACCAAGTCACAAATAACTGACTTTTTAGGGTTTTGTGTGGGTTACCTTATACTAAAATGTTTTCGTTGAAGAACGAAAAACTTTTCGTGCTAGCTTCTTGTTTTATAGAAACAAAGATTGCTATTTGCTCCGAAGTAGGAAAGAATGATATACTTACGTAAATTGTATGAAGCATCAGGTTCCCTGGTCAGAGCTGTTAGAATTATGGGAAGCCAAAAGAAAACGGAAGATTGACACTTTAATACTGATCCTTTGCTATAGAGCGTTCCAACCGTTCCAGTCAGTATGGGCTCTTATGGGAGAAAAACCCCGTGTATTCNTGTATGAAGCATCAGGTTCCCTGGTCAGAGCTGTTAGAATTATGGGAAGCCAAAAGAAAACGGAAGATTGACACTTTAATACTGATCCTTTGCTACTAGCAAATTTTCTGTTCCATGTATTCGAGTGCCTTTACCAAATGGGCATCTGTGATTTAGACCACAGTTATTATTTATACATTAAATTTATATCAAAATTAGTTTAGGGCCATTCCATGTCAAGTGGACCAACGGTCCCCACTCGACCATCAACGATTTCAATGAAATTTTGAGTGAACATGACTTAACATCCTCTATGAAAATATCCCAAGTTATACATCCATCGATGAAATATTTGCTGAGATATAGTCATTTGTTTGACCCCCTACCGCAGCCTTCTACAGTTTGACATCGATTTTTAACAAGTTTGAGACACGTTATCTCCCGCAGTATTCCGTCGAGCAAAACAAAACTTGGTATTCCTATAAAACCTATGTTGCTCTATTGCACAAAATAATAAAAACTCTTCTATGAGCGAAATCTGCGAAGAAAATTTGAAGCAAAATCAGCCCAAAAAATTATGGCTCGAAAAAAATT
>KZ308600.1:2600-81730 GCA_000376725.2 Ladona fulva
GGGTTCTCCGTGGTCGCGCTATGCAAGTTTTGTTCTCAATACGTATTTCGACAACTATGTTGTCATCTTTGCGACCACGGAGAACCCCAACCCCCGCTGGTGGGAATTCTTCAACGGTTACTTTTCTCGCAAACAACGGCTATTTGGAGATTTTATCTAACTCTAATGTTACTGAATGTAGTCAATGGAACAACAATTTAGTTCAATATTTTTCCTCTCGCCCAACTGTAGTGCCTAATTATTTCAGAGTGTATTTCTAAGTATTTCTTTAGGAAACGGGTGTTAATTCTTGTTTTAATTTGGTAATTTACATCATAGGTATATACCTGATATATGCGTTCCTGGTCTATGAAAACTGGACGTTATTTTCCCCTAAATAGCATAGTATTTGATATCCATGACAATGGCAAATTTTATTTGAAGTTAGCACCGGTATCCTGCGTGAACTGTGAGCTTAGTTTCTACTTTAATTCTAATGATCCAAATATTCATTTGAGCATTAAAGGGCGATGTTATGTCTGTCATGTCAACATGCCGAAGAAATTAAAAAAACAAAAGAATGAAATTTTTTCAAAAAAAGTTAAACAACTAGAAGCATTTTCCAGAACCAAGGTTGGAACTCATAGAAAGTAGGTTCTGTTATTGTTTGCATACAAGAGCGTCACTAGGGGTGTTTCAGAGCCATGGATTAAATACCTCATTGCCTACTAGACAGGGACATAAATACTTTCGCCAAAAATCTAATTAAAACAGAAATTGATATCAAAGGAAAAACAACTGTGCTCACAAGCATTCCCTTAACTGTGTAAGACGCAGCATGGTAGTTTAGTGATTAGAATTCCTGCCCGGAAACTGGGAGACCTGGGTTCGAGTCCAAGTCATGTCGCTAATTTTCACTCTTGTTATTCCCTTGGTATCAGCCGCACGACGCCATCGTGCAAAGAATTACACCTTTCCTTAATCCTAAAAATTGGTTTATTTTTTATACATACATAACCTGCGAATCTCCTGCGGTGTTTGCATGGCATAATTGCGAGAGGCCTGCTTCCGTTTATCGTTGGCTCTGTTCCCATGGGGAGGAGGGGTCGAACCCACGAACCATGCCCTTGGTTTTGCCTTTGATGGGTTTTCTTGATGAATATAATCGACGTCAATATGAATAAGAGATTTAAGGCATTGAATGTGTGATGGAAGTCATATGGTGAGTAAAAAGCATTTTTCTCTCAACGATGTATGGATTTTAAAACAGGATGGTATAATTAAGTACACGGTTACATCATTACCCTCACTACTTCTCTACAAAGCTTTTACTCAAATTTTAACTCTTTTCCTGAGCCCTCATCTATCATCAAATCATCTTCTAACCTCATTTTAATTTTATAATTACCTCCATCTCCCTCATCCCATCCTCCTTCGTTAATGATTTGCTCCCTTCTAATCCCCACCCTTAATTCTTTACTTATCCCACATTTTCTTATTCGCAAATCACCCTATTATCTCTCCTTAGCTAACTCCCTCTCGTATCTCATTCTTCCTTCATAATTGTCTCTATTCCTTCCTCCTTATTTCCCATTTCCCTTCAACTTCCGTTCTCCCTAATAATCTCCGCATCTTCCCTTCTCTTTTTCAATCTTCACTCCCCTTTCCCTTCCCATTTAATCTTGCATCAGTCTGCTTTTGCTCGCGCCATCTATTTTCTCAATATTCTTACTTTAACCATTCCTTCATTACCACAACTTTCCTTTGACCTTCATTTGTCCACTTCATCCATTCATTCCCTCGTTCACGCTCCCATCAACGCCTCCCTCTCTTTTCTTCATTCTCCAATTCATTCCTTTTCTTCATAATCTTTTCCGCTGTTATCTTTCTCCCCCCATCTCCTTAATCCTGCGGCTGAGGCCCTTTCACATTTAATTAACGTCGCCCGTTTCTTCTATACTTTTCCCAAAAATGACGATTGTCTCTTAGGCTTCATAAAAGGAGAGAGAAGGGATATTGAACTATCCTGGATTATTCTGTGTAAACAGGATATCTTCAATATTTTCTCTCCCTCGCAGAAACCTCCCCCGCCCGCCTCTCCAGTTCATATCGCGGTTCCAATCTTTTCCTCCAAACCAATATCATTGGAGATTCCGATGGCAATTCTCCAGTTTCGAAATGTTCTAATGGATTTTTGATGACATCCTTTTGCGAGAGATGGAAAGAGACAAAAGCGGAGGGGAATTAAAACAACCGAGGCCTTTATTTGAAAAAAATGCGGCGATTCGGAACGGAAGTAAATTGCGGTCGAGAGAATTCGAAGTTTCCGCCGCAGGACCCTGTTCTTTTTCATCAGTTCCGCGCGTCTCGTTTAGAAAACCTTTTATGGGCACTTTATATATCCGCGCGTTTGTTTGCGAATTGACGCACGGTTTCCATGGCGGTGGAGTTCTGTTGATTCGCGTCCGCGCCGGGATGTTAAAATTAGCCGGTTATTTCCCGCGACCGCAAAAGTGACTTTTGATCCGTGTGGCACAATTCCTCCGTTTGAAACCCATGGAACGATACGAAGATGTTTCTCCGAACAGATGCTTTAAAAGGAATATATTATTAGGCGCGACGTTTCTTATGGAACAGTAAATAAAGGGAGAGGATAATTCGTTTAACGTTGCACGTTGAGGTGTACAACTAAAACCCAAGAATAAACAGACATGAAAATTTTCCTTGACAGAGGAAAACACCTTCGGTGTTCAGAGGTTAGGATACTTGCCTGGAAAGTGGTAGACCTGTGTTCGAGTCCCAATAATGTCGTTATTATTCACATCTGTTTTTTCTTAAACAGAAAACAAATGAAACCTTTCAAGCAATTTTTATTGCAATTATCCTTGTAAATAGGCGATGAAAAACGCATGGTTCGCATTAGAAGATTCCGCCGCGATGCAAGAGCAGCCGCCCGAAAATTAATAGACTCTTGTTTGATTCCCGACTACGGCATTCCCGGAATTTTTTTCTTTTTCTTTCCTCGATCCAACTATCCTTGTGTTTAATTTGAATATTTTCAGAACCTTATCATACTCTTTTCTCGATTTCACAATTGCATGCTACGAATTTTTAGACATTTTTCAGTGTTGACTGACTAATTTATTATTATTGTCGTTGATGTTATCGTTACTTATGTTGTTTTTGTTGTCGTTTTTATTATTACTAAACTACCGTTAGGCTGTATGCCTGGCGGCTGTCTTTTGCCTATATAAATACGTGATATTCACTGTTTGAATACATGATACAAACATAATACTCAGTACGCACTGGCCAATTGTATACATATAGTTAAATATTAAATATATTACCAATTGGGGATACAAAAACAGTAATACTTTACGGGTTCCCAGATAGCCAAGTGGGCAACGCGTTCGACGTCGATGAAAGCAGTCCCGGGTTCGATTCCCAGTGGGGGCTCACGTGCGAAATGACCACAGCTGTCAATGCACTTTAACAATGCTACTATAATACTAGTAATACTTTACAAGAAGTCAGCTTTTTCTGGAGTTCATGACAGGCATTCTTGGCTTCAGTAGTGGTCACGGAGAAATCCCCACCGTACATCACCCTGTCAATCATTTTCATATGTTATTCAATTTTTAACATTGCTGACATATTAATAACAAATGTCTAAAATAAATCCACAAGGCAAGATTTTTGATATGTTAAGCCTGTTTTGTGCACTTCAAATCGTAACTCAAATTTTTCGTACTAACCATTAAAATGACGATTTTAAAATGCGCCATTGAAAATTATACATATTCATCCATTAGTATTATTAGTATTAGCAATAGTATTAGTAGCTAACACAGAAAAAACAGGCATCAAGGACTCGAAGGGTAAAGATTAATGAGAATAAGCTAGACGGAAATCCTGAGCGTGAGAAGCAAATGATGGCTGGAAGTCGTACAAAGGGCGTTCAAATAGCGGGAGCCAGGAAATGAAGCAGATGAAATGAAATCCCATGCTCCCTTCAAGTGTCGTTTGGCTAATTAGAGGTGGGAAGTGATTTCTGTTGCGGATTAAGGCTCCCGTTCTGCGTTGGGAAGATGGATTACCCCAATCTGTAGGTGAAAGCAACGGTAAACAAGCCCACCGTAAGGTAATTAAGAACCGGTGAAATCCCTATCCCGATATTAATGGAAACAAAGGGAACTCTTCCTATGTCTCTCTCGCATATACGTAGGGAAAGTATATCTACTACTAGGATTTTAATGATGAGTTGCCGAGAGCACAGATGCCAATTCATTTTTCAAAATGTCTCTCGATGCACCCTGAAAAGACCGTAAGCTACGAAGAGCTAGGAGAGGGAAATGAGGCTTACTAGGTAAGATGAGGAGTGAAGTAGTTTGCCCTTGCTTTTCGCACTGAGCAAGAATGCTGTAAAAATAACAATCCCGGATTGGCGAAGCACAATGACTCTATGAATAACCATTTTCGTAACATTCCATAAGGAAAAACATTAATCAATGCCATTATTCAGCGTGACTCATACCTCAGTAGCTTTCGTATTATCACAGCCATGAACAAGACTGAGACAAAAGTAAATATAAAATGAATTTTCTCCTAATCCGTACCAAAAGATAAATGATGGATACTTTACATTTATCAAGATAAGGTAGCAGGATCAAAATTGAGTATCAGTTCAGAAATCACACAAATTAACTTCATGTACGAATAATATGTATTTTGTCAACTGAAAGTAATGATATTTTAAATAATGATAATCGTATTTTAAAATTAGGCAGAGGAAGTTCGACGTAAAAGAAGATGATCCTTAGAGTTCGAGATGCAACTAAAAGACGATTTTCTGGGCATTTTATCGACGACATTATAGAAATAATTTACTTTAGCAATTTAGCAATTTCATACCGATCCAGCTAATATGTTTTTTTACGTTTTAACTCCATCTTTGCTGAAATAAAGAAAAAATGTGTAAAATTGTTAAAATCATCATCATCGACCATTTACCTTTCATTCCTGAGAGTGGCTGTCGTAGATAGCCCAGTGCACTAGTTTGCCCAGGAATCTACAGTACTGTCACATAGTCCCTGTATTACGTTAGAACATCTTCGAAATCGAGGCGTAATATAAGTGATATTTGACAGTTAATGGGAAATAAAAATGAACGAAGCCTATATGAATTCTTATCGCTAAGTACCGTATATTTCCACTGATAAGACGATCTTCATATAAGACGGGCCATACATTTTCTTCAAACTTTTATAGTTTTAATGAAGATCTCTCCTATTAGACGACCCTCAAACTATCACCGGCCTATGAATTAGTTTAGATCAGCGATCATCATCTGGATAATAACACTGTATAGCGTATTCGAAATTATATCCTATTCTTAATTTTTCGTATTCACAAATTTATTTTCTTGCATCTGGCCACATTGCCTTGCGATTGTTACAAAAATTCGCACTGATTCGGGTATTCAGGTTAATGCATTTATATAAATTTCAATCTATTTTTTGTACCTGTCCTGTAAGACGACACCGGATCTTGGGGACCTTTTTTATGATTCAACTATCGTCTTATCAGCAAAAATATGCAGTGTATCTGCGCAATCTTATAATTGCAACGAATTTACCATTATCAGTAATCTCACTATCATTATTCAAGTCCGAATGAGATATTAACTCCAGCAAACAAAAGTCCATACCGGAAGCTGAGACTATATGTTTGACTGTTGTCTCATCGTGTTGGGAAGCTTATCGTGTTTACTTGAGGAGAGGCGCAATGGTTACAGTTTAATGAATGTAGTTTCAACATTACGCTTTAGACCATGGGTCTCCAAAGTACCGCCCGCAAATGATTTTCATGATGTCCGCGAGAAAATTGGATGTTATACAGAGAACAACCCCATTGAGACGTTTAATATTCATACTAAATAATTTTTAATCATCTCAGTTGAATTTAAATTATACGCATCTCTACATATATAAACTATCTCAGCTATTCCTTTTTAAAGAATAGTATTCTATGTAGTGGAAGACTAATAGAATGAAGATCCTTTAGATCACGGATGGCAAAACATTTGTAGAAAGTGTGCCAATTTGATAAATATGAAGAACTTGTGTGCCAAACTATAAAAAAGAGATACTGATATCTATTTTATTACATCAACGATGATTTAAGGATGTAGTAATCGACGTAGATAATCATTCTGCATCAATACTATTGAACAATACACATTCATTCACTTTTGAGCTTAATTTTTATAATATACAGGACGAAATGGAGGAAGATGTAAACTGATACCCATTTGCAAGAGGGAAATGTTGCGATTGGAAAAATATTAAGGCACAAAAATCAAGTTGTTCCCAAAGGTAAACTTAAGCTCAATAACTTAAGCACATCTGTCTTAAATGGGTGAGGAAAACACTGGAAAATACAACACTTTCTTATCACGCTCCGAAACCGTCAAGGATTAAAGGGAATTAAATTTTCAGCGACAGAACGTAGTACGAAACCAGGGAAATCTAACCAGAGTAAGACACATATTCGCGGAATCCGAAATTCGCGAGATTATCGGAGACTCATCTCCGCGAACGTCGAAGCACTAACATTTTTTCTTTAGATTTACAATCACAGGAGTACTTTTTTGATCAAGATTAATTTAAAAAGTTGGTTTCGTTGCTAAAACTTTTATGTAAAAGAACATCACAATTAACCTTAAAAATACATTTATACAGAAGTCACTGTAAAACGACAGCAACTGAAACTGTTTACTTCACAGGTGACGCAATCGTTTTCATAATTTCTTTCAAACAATTTCTGCCACATTTAAATTCACGTAAATAACCACTATTCGTTGATACTTGAGGAGATATTTCACCAAATTTTCCGTCGGGCCTTCCCAGCAATCAATGAAGTCCTCGAAGATACTTTATTACATTTGTTAAACGAAAAATCCTATTGAGACTCCGACTACTTCCACCAGTGATCGCAGCGCCGCAAGGGGGTGAGGCGGCGGACGGTGGAAGCACAAACAGAGAAATGAACGAAGACAGAGGAAGAGAGAAATTAGGTTCCAGTATTGAGGAAAATGCCGGGGCAATAAAAATTAAAGGGACACAACTTCTATAATTGAGATTGCAAGAAGGAGAACTCTCATCCGGAAAGGGGAAAAAAAGAAACGGCCTCCATAAACGGATTAAACACAGATCCCGCGCTGGGGAAAGAGAGGGGGAGGGTGTAAGTGGGGAAAAGGCGAGAGTGGTGCTACGACACAAGTCCTGTGTCGGATTTTCAGGACAATATTTCGCAATTCCGAGACTTTAAAAAGACTTAAAGTGCCGTTCCGCCCCCCTTTCAGCTTCCTTAACAATCCGCATAGCTTTTCGTATTGCCCTTATCTCAATTAAAACCTTTTCTTCCTCTGAAACATACCTGCGATTAAATGTGATATCATTTCCCTCCCCTTTCTCTTTACGGGAGGTGTTAGTGCCCCCTCCTTCCTCCCCGAACCAAATTATTCGTTTTCTTCTCCTTCGAATTCTCCCTTTTTTTTCCTCCTGGCCTGCAATGAGGGCGATACAATGATAATCTTATTAGGGCCATTCGGTCCTTAACCGCGCGGGCAATTTCTGTGGCTTTCCGTTTATGTTTGTAGCCATTTTCTTAGCGGCGATGTTCTTTACTATTGCAATTAGGTTCCAGTCCAATATACGGTGCTCCCTATTAGGATATCCTTGGGCTCGTTGGGGTTTTATTTGGACTTATATTTTAAACTATTTTTTTAAATGTTGTTTCCGCTCGTAATCAGTGCGGAAAACCAAGCAAAATGTATCCCTTGCGGATTTAGTTAGGAGATTAGACTTAGTTAGATTGTTTGTTAGTTAGAACTGAAAAATAATTAGTTTTAGTAACTGATTCTGCAACAATATAAGGACCTATTTGTTTCCCGTCACGTTTTCCGCTGGAATGAATCCCCTCATATCAAATGCATGGTTTTTAATGTGTGCCCCGAATTTCGTTTATCGGTCAGAATTGACTGTTAATAAAATGTTCCAAACCTACGCATCTTATAAACGAACATTTTCAATTTTCTATGGATTTTAAACTATTTTTTTAAATGTTGTTTGCGCTCGTAATCAGTGCGGAAAACCAAGCAAAATGTATCCCTTGCGGATTTAGTTAGGAGATTAGACTTAGTTAGATTGTTTGTTAGTTAGAACTGAAAAATAATTAGTTTTAGTAACTGATTCTGCAACAATATAAGGACCTATTTGTTTCCCGTCACGTTTTCCGCTGGAATGAATCCCCTCATATCAAATGCATGGTTTTTAATGTGTGCCCCGAATTTCGTTTATCGGTCAGAATTGACTGTTAATAAAATGTTCCAAGCCTACGTATCTTATAAACGAACATTTTCAATTTTCTATGGATTCGAATCAATGGTCATTTAGAAGCATACATGTAATACATTCGCAGTCTGTGATTTGGTCCGCTACGATTTGGTCCGTGATGATTTGATCCGCGGCAATCGGGTACTAGGATGATTTAGTAACTACAAGTGATAAATTGGTTGTCGGGAAAGGCTGAGATTTATCATAATTAATTTTTGATGTTATTACTGGACAGAATGTAGATATTTTAGTAGTATATTCCACCTGCAATAGAGGTGGAAAACAGTTATCCGGATGTAAAAATATGCCAAAGGTATTGCTTATGTTTAATTTCAAGTATTTTATACGCAGGAAATACACATCACATAAATAAGTGTTGTTACAGTTATCGATCGATAAACGAGATCATTACCAACAAGAATTTTCATAAGTTTAAGTTGGTAAATGACCATATGTCCTCGGTCCAAATCACCGTCTGCCAATGCGTTAAGTATCTTAAATTTAACATATGAGAACGACTGATTAGCTGCGCTCCGCATAGAAAACTATTTCTCGGAAGATTCGTAAATTATACGCCAGTAAGATTTCGGAATGATCTCTGCCACGAAGACGCCCTGTGTACACTTTAAATCGATCATAGGAAGTGGAGGTAAACAATCGCGTAACGAAATTATATTTTTCTTTTCCGTTTCTGCCTTATGGAACCATCCCTTAATTTACCCGCTAAATTAACCCCAAATCAACTCATATCTCGTTACGATGCACATCAACAATTACAGTTAACTCATATATCTTTAAGATAACATTTTTCTGCTCTATATATTTATACCGATAAGAATTTCATAAGACGACTCGGCATATTTTTTTACAAAGTAAATTTGATATGAAAGTGGAATTCATCACTGATCTGTCCACATCGAGGAAGTTTTCCGTAACGCTTTTCTTATTTCTGAAAATATTCTTCTTTTCAGTGTATTCTTATTCACAGGTACATACTAGTAGATGTAATATTGAACTAACTTTCATTAACAAGTTTGTATGGTTACTTTTCACAGTTTCAGGAATTTTTGAAAGGAATATATTCAGGAAATAAAGCATTAATTGCGGAAATGAAGAATTAGTGTGAAAGAACTCTATTCGAGTAGACAAAGCATTATTTTAAAATTAGCCTTAATTAAACTGCAGGAGATCTGAAAAAGGATTACGTTATCCTCTTTTGAGTCACATAAGGATGGTGTACTATTTTGTTTCTCTAGGTTAATAATAATTAGAACGGTCTTTATCTAGGTTAAATAGAGATCAAAGCATCTATTGTAGATAATATTACATTGTAACATAATGGATGTGGGTGTAAAGTTAGAGACCGATCGTAGAATAATTGCTAGACTTAAAACCTTTGATTTTAAGCATATCATAGGAGAAAAGCTGTGCAGAACAAGATCTAAAGAGAGGGAATGTAAAAATCTGTATACAACAAAACTTTAGTAGATAAAAGATGTAAAGCAAAATTTTCATATTCAAATAACTTAAATTGGAGAATAAAAGTCATATTGAAATCATCACTGTTTTTCAACTTAAACGACAGTAAATGATTCAAATAAAAAATTACATGAAATACGTGAAAACAATTAAGAAAAGAGTGATCCTGAAAATAGACTGAGTACCTACTAGAAAAATAATCGTAGCTATTCATCTATAAATGTGTTAATTATTTATACGATTGAATCTAAATGGTTATTAACTTTGACAAATATGGTTATCAATTTTCGAACAGTAATTTCGGTATTCAGCGCTGTTAATCAGTCCTTTTTTTAATTTTGTATTTTATGCCACATCTAGTTCAAATTAATCACGCTGAATAAATATTAAATCCATACTACGATAAAGAAGACCTCATTGTTTCGTAAACTGGCGAAGGCACAACATAACTAAGGAAATGTGGTCACATGAGCTCTTTATGGTCTTTCCTTATCCCCTCTTATGCTCCGTTCTTATTTATCGCAGACTCATCACCCCATTCGTAAACATCCCCATGAAATCAATAATTCACGTCAGGTCCACTACGTTTTACACTCTTCCCCATGCAGCGTAAGTTAACTGTAGGATAGAGCTGTGTCGAGATAAAATGTGCCGGTGCCTGCTCTAGTGTCAAGTAGAGCCAGAACGTAACCATGTTTTGTCTTTCTTGTAGCGCGGTTACATTTGAAATCCAATGCTGAAGAGTCTGTAAGCTGAGATTCTTTACCAGATTTTTTTTTAAATCAGCAAAATCAGGGAGTATCCTCATCGTCCGATAGGAAAATATTAGAGAAGTAACTTCTTCTACATTCATAAATATTTAGTAGATTGCAATATTTTGGTAATTTTAAATAAATGGTGCCAAATGAAGAGGAGATAGACCAAAGACTAAGTTTACTGGAACTAGCTCAGTTTATGAACAGGTTGATTTCAGTATCCGTGAACTGGTTATCCCCAAGTCTTTCCTTCGTCATATTTCTTATCTGTACTACGATGGTTTTCCTAGTTTGTCTATGAACCTAGAAAAACAAAACACATGGTATTTAAATTGGATAAAATGACAAAAAAACTGAATATAAAAATCAGCAAGAACAATCAATACACTACAAAATCAGGAAGAAAAACAGAAGAAGGAAAAGAAAATAAAAGGTGCAGAAACGTATCAGAAGATGGAGCTAAGTAGAATAAAATAAATAATTGTCACAGATATAGATGGAGTAACATGGACATAGATGTGGATGGAAATGAAAAATAATGGTATCATAAATACTAGGAAGGCAATACGTGAATGAATAATTTGTGATAACAAGCCGAGGGGTACAGCTACGGAATAATGTTTTTCATCTCGTTGAGCTGGAGGTCACACGAAAGGAGAACAATAAAATTCAACCATTGGATCTATATCTTTAACTTCGTAAGCGGTCTTTAAATTCTTATCTACTTTTGGGTGAAAGGTTGGACAGTTTTATGTGTTACTTTCTGAAAAGTCTACTCAAACAACAGCAAAATTCCCAAAAGGTAATAAATTAAGTAACTGATTAAATGTAAATTAATTTTAATTTGAATGAGCAGAGTCGTTCAGGAAAAAGAGTCAGATAGGTATATAAAAATATAAAAGGAGGCTCGACAGTTCTCAAAAAATAACTTTAAAATACAGTTCGCTAGAAGAATTTGAAATGTATATAAAAAATGAAACGCTTATATTAAAAAATCACACGTCCGCGCCATATGTCAGTTAATGGTGAACGTATACGTGAGCTCACTTGTCATCTATTGGCGCACATTTGAATCATACTTACATTTTATGTATTAGATACCCTTTAGTTATTCATTACGAGAAGAAGTATTCCACACTTCTTTTTCATTTTCAAAGGATATATCATTTCATACTGCTTCCACTTCCCATTCAGCTTCTACGTGGACCATTCAACAGAGAACTGAGGCCGGTGAAGTGATTCTCTTTGGCTATGCGTTGACATGGAGACGAGGTCAATCAAAGACGAAGGTAATGGGGAAAAGAGAAAAGAATACTTGTACGGTTTCCATTTGGGGTAATAAGTGGTTCATAAGAGGTATACATGAAGCATGAATGAACACGTGAGAGTAAGGAAATGTGGAAGACAGAGGGTGAGGGAGGCATTGAATCAATATAGAGGAACAACTGGATTGATTACAGTTCCATAGCACCCTCCAGTCCTTTGATACTGACCTTTTAGCTTGAGCTATCAAAGTCGTTATCAAGTTTGTATTCTTTTTGTTATTCTGCACCATATTTCGATAAACTGATTAGTTTTATTTGTCTTTGTTTGAGGATAGAGGGGAATGTATGACTTGTCATGCATACACTTGTGTTCATGGATGTGACAATATGGAAGCTACTGAGGTATGCGTGATTCTGGATAAAAGCATTCATCTTTGTCACTCCTTATTGAATACTATGAAAAGTGTTATTGTGTTGCATTAATTGGAACTTTCCCGCTCATTGCAGTCTGGCTCAGTGAAGAGAGCAAGGGCAACCTAACTAATCATCAAAGTTGCCAGTTTAGCCTCATTCCCTCACCAAAGCTTTCTGTAGCTTATGGCGGAGAGGTTGAGGACTACCCTTGCAGCTGACGACTGTACATTAGGTATGTTTTATCCATCCGGAATGTTTTTACTCTTACGCTGTACTGGTGTGTTTATCAGATATACAAGTAGGTCATATTTAAAAAAACGACCGGAGATTTCTCGTTGGTTATTCTATTAGTTAGGGTTTGGGGGAAGGAATTCTTTCAAACTTATTCTCGGGAATTATTCTCGTTTTCCCTATCTCAAATCCTGTGAAAATTTAGTCGCTAAATCGGGAGGATCTCTTGTTAGAATCCTGCAATGCCCAAAATGGAAGAAAACGCACAAATACCTTTCCATTCTTCTAATTCATTGCTTTAAATTAAATTGTCATGTAATGTTACGACGTATACTCCACTAGAAGAGCGCGTATGACACCAGAATCGAATAGGACGTGACCAGCTAGTCTTAAAACTAGAGCAATGTTGATCATAAAGAGAAAACAGTCCTTCGGAAACAGTCATTCTACCTTCAGGAAAAATTAGAGAAATTTCAGTTAAACCTAGATTTCAATAACAGGAGATTATAGAAAATGATTGCCAACTAGCCGACGGTCTTGGTACAACCATGCATTATGACTGCAACATAAGTATCTTGTCATCGAAAGATACCAATCAATTCATACTTAATATCAATATAGTTATCAATCAATTCATTCATACTTTGTGGCAACCCCTCCGCCTTTCAATTGCTTTTAACCCTCCTCCCACTTCACCACTCCTCTTTGCCTATAAAAGCCTCCTTCCTTCCTTTTTCGTTGGCTTGGAGTTGGCTAACAATAGTCGAAACTAGTCGCCGACGAATTATACATATTATGGATTAGTAAACGTAAATTTTCTTTGTTCTTCAAAATATTGTTTTATTCAACATTTCCTCGTGATGTTACCAATCGAACCATCAGTGGTTTTTAGAAGTGATAGTACATCTACATCTACATCTACATCTACATCTACATCTACATAAATACCCTGCAAGCCGCCTTACGGCGTGTGGCAGGGGGTGAAAACACCGGGCGTTCGGACTATTTTTTTAGCCTATTATTATCATGTATAGTTCGCGGAAAGAATGAATTCTTAAATCGACTCGTCCTAGCATCTATCTCTCTTATTTTGCGCTCATTGTCGGATCGTCCAAGGTAGCAGGGGGGTCTCATAATATCTACTATATCTTCCGCAAATGTACTTTCCCTAAATTTATCAAGCAATCGCAATCTAGCTTCTAGTCTCCTATCTTTTAAGGATTCCCAACCTGCATCTGACAGCATTTTGGTAACGCTTGCTTTTTTATCGTAGCACTTCTTAACAAAACGTATCGCTTTCCGTTGTACTTTCTCGAGTTCACGGATGCATGTATCGTCTGCCGGATCCCATATACTTGATGCATATTCAAGATGAGGCCTAACCAACGCAAAATAACATCGTTCTCTAGCTTTTTCGTCACATTTACCGACAATACGCCTAATGAAACCGAGTTTTCTAGTTGCTTTAGCACAAATGTTACGGATGTGCGTGCTCCAGTTCATGTTATTCGTAAGAGTGATTCCGAGATATTTTACCGAGTCCACTACTTTAATTACTGTTCCGCTAATACTGTACGATTTATTCTGCCGCAACTGTTTTCTTTCGAAAAAATTTACTACGGAGCATTTGCTTGTGTTTAGGTCGAGTTGCCATTTTTCGCACCACCGTTGAATACGAACTAAGTCGTTTGCTAGGGATTCCTGGTCTTCCACGCTTGATATTTTCCTATATATAACTGTATCGTCCGCGAATATCCTCACTTTACTATCGATTTCGTGGCTCAAGTCGTTTATGTATATCAAGAAAAGAAGGGGCCCAATCACGCTGCCCTGGGGTACGCCTGAGGTAACTTTGACTCTGTTTGAAGTAACACCATCGAGTACTACTTGTTGTTCCCTATCGCAGAGAAAATCTTTGACCCAGTCAATTACTTCCTTATTAATTCCAGCCAATTTTAATTTGTAAATTAATCTGTTGTGAGGAACTCTATCGAAAGCATTCTTAAAATCGAGGAAAACAGCATCCACTTGCTTACTACTCTCGGCAGATTTTAAAATATCGTGGACGAATAGCGCAAGTTGAGTTTCGCATGACCGGGACTTTCTAAAGCCGTGTTGGTTCTTATTGAAATAACTAACGCTATCTAAAAACTTCATTAGTGAGCTAACAACGATGTGCTCCATTACTTTGCCTGTCAGTGAAGTTAACGAGATGGGCCTATAATTACCTGGGTCGTCCTTTAATCCTTTTTTGTAAACGGGCGTAACATTCGCTAATTTCCAATCCATTGGGACGCTGGCTTCATTAATTGATTTGGAGAACACGATTTGGAGGTATGGAGCGACGCTATCCGCTAGTTCTTTCAATACTCTAGCCGGAATACCTTCAGGGCCTGGGGATTTATTTGGCTTAATTGTACGCAAGAGTTTAGCGATTCCCTCTTCAGTAAAACAAATACTTGACATCAACGCGTTTGTGTTTGTTACCGGAAGGCTGTCTGAACTATTATCGGCTGCGAATACGCTTTGGTAAAAGTCGTTAAGGATGTTCGCTTTCTTCTTCGGATCACTAGTAATATTGCCATCGTTATCCCTTAATGAGCAAACGGTAAGTTCAACATTTTATTTTTAGTAAGCTGACAATGTTTCTAAACCTCTAAAATACGGTTCTGGGCATAAACTCCGGTAGCCCAACCTCCACGGATTTTCTCTTATTTAATATTCACGGGTGTAGCCGTTATTATAGAACATTATTGATATCAATTTGAAAGATTATTTCAGAAGTTCTCGGGAATTAAGGTATCCCGATTCTGGGAGGTTTTAAAATGTCAGGAATCTGAAAACTCTGGTACGAATTACGTGCCTTTTAATATGAGTTGGTAATTTAATGAATAACACATTAGATTCTCCACTAATAATGATTCAAATCGACATTTCCGGTTCATTAATAAGTCGAAATTTAGCTAACTTTATGTAAGATTTATTATTTCAGGTTATCGTCTAAGAAAGCTATTCAATGGTAAGATCCAACTTGACGTTTCCCATTGGCATCTTCGTTGATGGTTATGGAGGATTTCAACTCTGTAGAACTAGTCCCTATTTCTACTTCTCCTGAACTCCCAGTAAGAACCTTATTTCCTTTGGTTTTCCCATTTGGTTGCATGAAAGCCACTAAGTTTGCATCCCAATGGTAAACCTTCTCGGAGCCATTTTCCCTCCTGTTTCCATGAGATTTTGATAGAGTTACTACAATTAATTTCTCTTTTCTGTCTCCTAAATCAGTCATTCACTCGATAAGTTTCAAGCATAGAGTTAGTGAGTAATTCAACTAATCGAATAAATCGATCTACGGCAATAATACTTGAAGCTTTATCGTCTTAATCTTAAGCTCATGCGGCACACCAATCTTTCCTAATGTCTCCGAAACAGCAACTCTAGAAATATACAGTGTTTAATGCTCTGTTCCTAGAAGGGCATATATGAAATACAATTTCTCATTAACGTGAAACAGCTGAGGATAATGCTGCGTTGCAATATGCTGCACCGCTGCACAGTAGACTAGAATCAAAAACAGCTGGCCAAAAGTACAAAATTGTTCTATTCTTTTTTTAGTCCGGAACTAGAAACTTCGCAGGGACACGCTTACAAAACTCTGTTTACAACTATGCATGTTATTTACGTTTATTCTTGCTGAATCCATTATAGAAGGGGCCAAGCTTTACCAAATTTAACGAGGAATTTTCGGTGAAACTCTTCAACTTCACATAAAAAAATGTTGTACAGTTATAAATCTGTTCATTATCCTTAATTAATGAACACAGCATATATTAACATACATATTTGCATCCTTTGTGTAAGAAATTGGCGGTCCTTTATTTCAAATAAAATCTTTACTTAAATCGAGAAAAATACTAAAACAGACATCGACTTATTCTTGTGAAATTCAGTAGAGTCTGACACCGTGAAAAATATTATCAGAATCAGTTGTTTTCGGAAGTTATATATGAGTTTCCATGCGAAGTTTCAGATGCGTACTTACTAAAATCCTACTTACAAACATATTTTTGCCTACTTTTTTTCAATTCTAACGCACTGCACGTAGGTTTAAATTTGCTTTTGAAACAAAGAAAACTCGCGGAAGAGGAAACGAAAAGTTTTACCAAATACAACCGTTTTTTTATAGATCTCATTGGTCATCATCGGTTGCACTATGTGCGAATATATGACTATTTATACAACACTCATTAGTTTTGCTGTTAGGGAAAGGAGAAGGGAGGGGTTAAGGCTTGTCACGACATTAGCGAGGTTGAGGCTGAATCACTACTTATGCTAGATATTATAATGTATACTTAAAATGGACTTTAACTAATACACGCTTGGTATCATAATGCTTCGTTATATACTATAACGTGTTACATTAGCATGGAGATTAAATATTATCTGCATTGTATATCTCGTAAAACAATATAATACTAGGCTCTATTAAGTGAAATTCGGTTAATTCTGTTAAGAAGTAGAAGTATTGTTAAAAGTGCTTCGACAGCTCAGGTCATTTCGCACGTAGGCTCCCACCGGGAATCGAACCCGGGACCGCTTTCACCAAAGTCGAACGCGTTGCCCACATGGCTATCCGGGAGCCCAAATTCGGTTAAGTATACATTTTAATAACAGGGCTTTTTCTCTTAAAAGTATCCAGTCCTCTTACTTAGTGATGGTCTTCGTGTAAATCTGCTGCAGTCTATATGGTTAATAGGCACAGAGTTTTATAACGCTTTTTTTAAGACTGAAAAAAATGTCCCAGTTGATATGATTTTCGGACATTGTATAAAAGAAGTCACTCAAAAATGTGTCTATGTCTGGATAAACTGGCTCAAAAATGTCTACTTTCTTAAACAAGTTTAAGGTCTTTGAAAATTTACAGAGTATTCTGCAAACAGGAAATAAAATCAGAGGATAAACAGATCTGGAATTTCTTTGCAACAGTTAATCCAACAACGGAACTTCCTAGGCGTGTAATCGAGATATAGCGTAGAGTCGTCTTTCGGAAAACTTCCATATGTGTTTGCTTTTCCAACTTAATTTTCGAAAGTGACAATTTTCCGGGCTGGAATATTTGTTATCGCTAATGTAGCAAGCAGTTATGATTAAATCCTACTTAATAGACCTTTAATTTTTATTTCTTATGCATGTACTTCCAATAGTTTCTCAACCAATCTTGTTAAACAGCAACACTAATTGTAATGGACCAATAAGCATTTTTATTTAGACATTATTGCTGAAATAAATTTTCAAGCACCTTATTTTTAAAACGGTGCCGGTATATAATATGTTAAATAGGCTTACTGAATTAAGCCTAGTATGCATTATACATATGTTTTAATTTTAACCGAGAACAATGAATTTTCATAACCTAAATATGAGAAACGATGTGAACTGTATCCGTCAGTATGGCATTGCTGCAGCCAGAGAATAAGACCTTTATAATCAGCTCTTTGTGGGTTAGATAGTTTTAAAGACGAAATTATGCAAATACAGGTATAGATGAATTTATTGTTTGCATGAATCTCTTTTTTTTTAGTAGACAACGCCGTTATTAAAAATCATATAGTAGTAGTGTTGTTAAACTGCTTCTGATAGCTGTGGTCATTTCGCACGTAGGCCCCTACCGGGAATCGAACCCGGGACCGTTTTCACCGAAGTCGAACGCGTTGCCCACTTGGTTATCCGGGAGCCTATTAGAGAGGTTGCGTATCAGCCTAAATATATATGGAATATTTTTAATCATAGGCTGCATATACAAATGATTGCTATCTAGGTTTCCAGCATCGAAATCTACAGATGTGCCCTGCGAGCCTCCTTTCGACGTAGGGCAAGGGGTGTATGCACCAGAAGTTAATTTCTATAATCCGTCACTTTCACGCCACAGTCCGCAGAAAAGTGAATGTTTAAAGCGGCTAATGATAGCTTCTATTGACCGGATTTGCTTCGCAGAATTTTACAAATGGCGCATGTTTGACATAACCTTATTATTGCATTGATAAGAAGCGGATAGATAAACCGAAACTAGATCTATCATCTTGGATGCAATGTAAACATGTACTTAAACCTTGAGTGAAGGTAGAAATTTACTAAGAACTAACTTCAATTTGTTCCCTCTATGTATTTACTACCTGTACTTATTATAATCCCTACCTTTCTCCCTGTTCTTAAGCGATTCCGTAGAAAATTTACGCCCAAGTAAAAGTAATTAAGCGGGATGTTGTTAATTCTCTCCCGAGATGTCGGATTATGTTTTCGCATCATGTATACTGGAGCGTGAATAAACTTCAATTGATGAAACCTCGAGCTCACCCACTCCGCGTTAATAACAAAAACAAAGCGAATTACCTTATCATTCGACAAACAAAGGCTTTTTTTACCTGCATAAACAAGGCCGCTCCACGAGTAACATGTTTAGTTTTTTCAACGTGTTTACTCTCCTTTCGAGCGAAACGTATGAAAGCAAATTTATTTTTATGGCGTCACGTCGCAATTTATTAGGCGCCAGTGCTTCGCCGCTTTAGAAAAATTCGCCGGAATTTTTTTTTTTAAGTTAATTATGAAACTAGATGGAGCATCCGTGCAAAAAAATCGTGCATGTGGGAGAAATTAAGAGTGAATCCGTACGAAATGTCCTCCGCTTACGGTAGGATTCGATAGAAACGAATCCTCGGGTCTATTAATAACTCTAACGACGGCGACGTTTAAGAAAATAAATAAACAAACTCGAATCGATCCAGCCGACACCGGTAAATGAACGCCATCTCGGAGGAGAAAAAAATAATGACAAATAATATACATGGCCGTCTCCTACATCGTTCGCCGTCTAACCTGTGGGCTCGGAAATTCCTTGATATTTCACGACTTTCCCGGCAAGCAATTTATGATAATAATTCACATAATTTCCGAGGTTTATTATTTCTAAAAACGCGGCAGCCGAAATAAAAACAAGAGAACTTTGGAAGACTTGATGAAAAATGAAAAATTCCGCCCCTTTCAGTTTTAAATAAAAATACACGTTTCACACGGGGGGAAGGTGGAGGGGCGGATGGGAGAATTTTTCTGCTAATGCGTCGTCGCTGACGTTAATCTGCTTTCGCGAACGACAGGGAGACAAAGTCCGCTCTACGCGCGCTCTGGCGGCCACTTCACCAAGTTCGACCGCCGACTTACCCTACCTGAGGGAGCCTTTGTCGGCGTTGGCCTTTGAAGACAGAAAGGTGGAATGGGGAGGAGAAAAAAAGCAGGGCTGAGCCGAGAGAGGTGCAGAAGGAAAGGGTAAATAGTAAAAGAGCAAGGAGTTTTTAATAAGTAGAGGCCATGTATGTTTAAACGCGATGAATTCGGGATTACGTGCTCCTAGACGGCGTTTCGTGAGGGAGCAAATTGGACCTCGGATTCCGGCCGGATTTAGCATCTTTCGGGCGGGAAACTCTCTCAGCCAATGGTGAATGTTACTCGAGTTCATCAAATGAAATTTTATGTGCTAAAAGACATCCGTTCCGCAGGAATCGCGAAGGTTAACCTTTTAGTAGTTGAAATGATCATGGCGGTAGATACGCCTCAACCGGTGGGAGTTGTTTTTTTTCTTTTGCCTGGATACCAACGAGGGAATTTTGTAGTAATTACCTATCTCATCGTTTCTTAGCTACATTGATGTCAGCGGTAGAGCAGTTGTTTTCAGTCAGGTGTGAACTAACCCTTGGGTTAAAAGAGACTGATTGGAGTCTACATTAATGATGAAAATATATCGTTTGGTGCAGAATTATAAGATCAAATGGTAAGCTTATCGTATGTTACGTATACTCATTCATCGACTTAACACAATCACCGGTTCTAACAGTCCGATACATAGTCGAATATTCACAATCTTTTGGTTGATTTCGTAATACATTCTATGTACGCCATATACCAAAGTTTGGGCCATTTACATTTTTCTATTGAATGAATGAGTGTAGGCGCAATCGCTACTGATTACACAGTTGCCATTGTGAGTTTTCTAGCGTACCTAGCTGAGATCCACCATTTAAACCGATGCCAAACGCTTGGTCGTAAGTCGAACTCTGTGATCAGTACTTCTATAACCTTATAAAGAATCCAGCGCTCCAAACATGTAACAAAAACTCGGAGGAAATATCAGTTTAAAGATTTTTTCTCAATCTAGCTATGGAAAAAGATGAGGGTTTCAAATATATTTTATTCTATGCATACCAGCAAATGTTTTTAGAAGAAACTCCTCTAATCATTTAGAAAATTTGAGACCTAGGGAGCGAAGAATAGCTACAGCTATTTTTTTTTTAAGAAAAGGATAGAAAATAATGGGGCGCGATGCTAGATGATTTCATCCTTTTTCCAAGTAAATAAATAAATGTTTTTTAAAAATAGAATCAGAAAACATGCAATACGGGAAGTCTATGCGTAGTGACGTTTTATTGCAGACGTGATCGTTATTTTATTGCATTCAATCCCGTGACTTTACATTTGTCTCTTTGTGCAGAAATCAAATATTTATTGTGTCAATGTAGCGCTCGCATACATCCGAGTAGTTTTTTTTTTTAATAACGACCCATCACGTGCCCTGGTCACATTTCTCTCTTAGAAGACAGTTTAAAAATCAATCATAGTAGTGAATATTGTGTAATGAAATACAATATTATACAATAATATCGCAGTAAAATCGGGCGTAGAACAAAAGACTAAATTAATAATCGTCACCTGAACTGATATTTTTTACTTTAACGATGATGGTCAGCTTTTCGAAGTTAACTGGCATAATTTCTTATTTCTCAGAGTAGAGATTGTAGATATCATTATTCGTTTATAATACATTTACACTGGGAGTCATGACTTCTAAAATCGGTTTCGTTCATTGTGGAAACGGTCCATCATGAAAGCAAAGCAAAATTCTATTCCAGTTCTAGTCAATGTCTGATTTTCTTGAATCTTAAATTTGCTAATGATTTTCTGTGATCTTGATTTTGAATCTAAATCTACTGTCAATGATTAGAATAACCATTTCCATAAAATTTCCAATTTCGCGCAGTCTTTGCTTACAGTGAAATTCTACGCCAGAAAAAAGTTTGGAAACGTTTTAAATGAACTTCAAACCGGGGGGTTTCTTCGATTAAAGGTTTGCAATTATCGCCTGATTTTCAAACTGCATCATATGCATAATGATCATAATAATCATGAAATAAATTACCTTTTGAGATTTATCAGATGTCTTTATGTTGTCTATGGCCCGGTATTATAATGTATTCTCAAATCTGCCTCTCAACTAAAGTGGACTTTAAGCTAAAGTGGTGTTTAAGTATAAGGAGTGTATTATAAAACTTTTTAGAGTCCTGTTTACTTAGATACCACTTTAAATATTAGATGCTTTGAATGACAATAATTTTCATACCCGTTGCCGTGAGGTTAGTTTGAAAAACATCGCATCGTAATACTGTAAAACCGCGTAGCCCGTTTATTTTTAAGGTTTGATAGCTTTTAAAAAGACCNGAAAAACTCTAGCTACAGGGAGCAATTAGGGAAATCTCAGATGTGGGGCGGCGGAAAACCTTCTTGGGAAGGTTGAGCTAAAGCACAGAATAAAAGGAAAGGAAATGAGCTTAAATTTGTTTCGATGGAATGGAAAGATTAGGACATAACGGATCCATGAACATGAACGTTAATGCTCACAAGCTCCCAGAGATATGAGGACAAGGACTCATAAGTCAGAATAATGAGTACATCCACGGATGTAACCGAAAAGTCAGTGACGGAAAATTCGATTCAGCAGAAGCATTCGCACGAAAAATAGAACAGGAGATGGAAGAATACATCACAGAGATATCGCAGGTAGCTGAGGCTGACTATTTGTGTTCGTTGACAGGCTTTGGATCATATCAGCTTTAAGACCAGATTTGGGCGTTAGAGATGTTACATAATTCCCCTCATTTCTTCTTAAACGAGCGTTTAAGAGTTGGGGGATCAAAAACTGACGAGCAGCGTTGGAGGAAATGGTGGAGTGTAACATAAGGACCCGTAAATCCAGTATAAAGTTTATGCGAGCAAACATCTTGAAGGCTCATTACCTCGTTAATATAATAGAATCTTGAATTATGAGCCGAGTTTTCGCTTTTTTATCGATTTTAATGCTGTTAATACTTCGCAACAGCCATTAAATATTATAGATTTAATGGGAAAGTAGAAGGAAAAATATAGAGCGATACTTCTCCATTACTTATTAAGAATTATGAAACAAAATTTGACCACAGTCAAGTCCACATTTTAGAAAAACATAATGCTTCCTTCGCCTCACTAATCCTCCATCTTGGACACAAAGGGAGAAAACTTAATCTATTCGAAGAATTACATATCCATCATCATGAACGCTTTTCTTTGAACCTATCGAACGAATGTCTTTTTTAATAGAATCCTTCACCGCTGCTAATGTCTCTGCCTCCCCATTTACCACCCTATCCCTCTTTCAATAACCTGAACCTTTGAATAGCCTTTAAATTGTGGACCTTTGTTGGTTGCTTACATTTTTTCCCCCTCCTCTTCCCTTAGTTCCTTTCAAATCCTCGTCCCCTTTTTCTGTTTCATCTCCTTTAAATGTTGTCTCCCAACAGCTCCGTGTTGCCAGATGATTATTATCCGAAACTGGTCGCATGTGTTTTTTCTAATTTGTGGACTTAGGACAAAATTTGTTTCATTGTGGACAAAATTTGTTTCATAAAAATAAAGCGTAGCGTCAGGCATAGAATTGGGACCTTCTGAGCATTTAAACGCATTGCTATTCGCTGATGACTAGGTTATTATACAAGCTAGAAAATTCAAATTGCAAATTGTGGTTCACAAATTACATCAGTCGATTAAAATATATAACATGAAAATTTCAATTGCTAAAACAAATGCTATGGCATTCGTAGGAAGCAACCCAATAAGAACGAAAATTGTCATTGAAGATGAGGTACTCGAACAGTTGTCCCATTTCCAATATTTAGGATGTGATAACATATGAAGATTATAAGTACGTCACAACTAAAATTAAAATTACCGAGGATAAATGGGACAGTAAGAACTTTAACAGGTAAAACAAAAAATGAAACCCAAATTAAGTTCTGTAAGGTGATAGCAGTCCTTACTATGTTGTACGGGTCAGAATGTTGGGCTGGAAAACGAAAGGAACTAAAACAAATTGATCATCCGAGATAAAATTTCTCCGTGCAGTGAAAGGTTATAGAAAAATATAGGAATTAAGGAATGCATCTATAAGATAGGAATTCAGGCAATATGAGAGAAATTTCTAGAATACAAAGGAAGGTGGAAAGAGCATGTTCTACGAATGCCTATTGAGAGGTTTTCTAAGCAGGCGTTGGAATATAAGCCAGTAGGCAAGATAGGTTTAGGAATACCGAGGTTGAGAAGGTGAGGAAAAACCAGAACATGCTTTTAGCCTATTCCTGAAAGGAAGTAGAAATTTTCGATGTGTTAAATGGAAGAGAAGACTTTAAAGTCTCAATTTCGCCCAAAATAAAGACGTTTATTTATTTATTTATGTTTTCTATCGCCAGCATGCAGCGATGACGACGGTTCCCCTATCTTGATTCCTCTCTGGAGAGCCCCTGTGTTATTAATGTAGACCAAAATTTCAGATACTAAACAGCAGGTCACAAGATGTACTATTATCGTTTACTTCTGCAAACAAAGGGCATCACGAAATGGTTTCTGGTCGAATGGAATGGCTGACGTGCGTTCCCGGGTACCCCACAAGGGCCTTGATAAGAGAATTTCGACTCATAGAAGACCGCTGAGGATTGCACGTGAGTTGCCCGTGTCAGCGTTGGAAAAACCGTGTCCATTCTATTTGCTCGCTAGCGCCACTGCGGCCCTCTCGCGAGACACGGAGTGAGTTGAGGGGTTTTTTTTTCTTTCTGATAGAAAGTGGGGAGGGGAGATGCTTTGAAAAAAGACAGGCCTTCCTGCACCCCCTCCTCCACTTTGTTTAGTTAAGTGTGAATTTGAGCGTCAAATAAAATTTCGAAATCTCTCCAACAACTTAATGCGCGCGCCATCTACGTCATTTCCTGCGAAATTCACAATTCGCTGAATCTAAAATCAAAATATGATGGAGGGGAAAACCACTTTCTTATCCTGTGATGAAAAAATCCCTAAGCGCTATTTTTTATACCATTTAATTTCCACATTTTTATGGTAATAATATATATATATATAAAACTTCTAACGCTGTCAGTTGTCAGCCATTTTCTTGATAACATTCCTTCTTTCTATACGATTTTCTGCTTGTATATCTAGTTGACATGGCTTCATCTTCCTCATATTCGCACTTAAATAAAGACATTATTATTATCACTGTTATTATTGTTGTTTTTGTTGTTGTTCTTGTTATTTTTATTACGTATATTCGTATTGACCCCATAAATTCGCACTATATATAAAATAACAATGTGATGGCATGCATAGCCCCCAATTTTACGCATTCCTATGTAAATATTTTCATGCATTTACAAGATATAGTTCTTAACGTCAAAGTTTTACATGGCCTCTGTATATATCTTGCTGCTATCTTTCCGTTTAAAATATATACGGTTATCTCTGCTATCGCAGTAACAAAAAAAATTAGTGTCATTGATTTAGCAGTGCGAATCTGGTCGTCTGAGAAGCTCTCCGGCACAGCACAGTGTAGGACAGGTTACACGCCTCGCAGGCACACGTATTCACTAAAAATAGCCAGAGGATGCTATCTAGGCTACAGTTCCATGTTTTCACTGCATTCGGCAACATCACTGGGGATGAGCTAGTTGATTAACAATCGATAAAGGCATGAGAATTGTAATTGGAGGAAAAAAGCCATGTAATTATGCAGGAAACTCCGCCAAGAGTATGAGAATGTTCGTGGAGCATGAAACTTGCCATCGGCTAAAATTTAAAATAATATAATTTTAATTATTCAATTGATGTAGCGAGAATTGAGATGCTTGGAGTGAAAATACCTTCAGGGAAAAGCTAGGGATGGGGGAATATTAATTTTAGCCTGTCTCTACTCTTTCCAGCAAAGTTATTAACCCTGTTTCCCTCAAGATATTTATTAAGAAAGTAAATTAATATCTAAGTAGATATACATATAAAGATTGTGATCCGATGGAGATAGAAATGTAATTTTTCTCGTAACACGATTTCGCTTGAATCTTAACATTCCCTAAAAAATCATACTCGGCTTCGGACCGTTAAGTACACTTAACTTCATAAGAAATTGGGATACCCATAAGCCGTTGCTATGGCGATTGTTTCCGTAGATACGTAGAACTTGTCATTTACAGGATACATTTTCCGTGTTACGCGAAAGTAATCGATTATGGAAGTAGAGTTTTTAGGCACACGCAGTTTTTGCCACAGGCCGAAAGGAGGATTGCAGGTTACATATGTAAATGTAGATACAAAGAATATTGTAAAGACAAAATCTTTTGCCGTAGCTAAGATGCTATGGCTCAAAATATGCGAGAATTCATGAATATACGCGTCGGTATCAGGTAAAACTCTTGTGAATCATCTAAAATTAATCCTTTTAGAATGCGGTTTAAGCTGTGCCGATGGTTTTAGCACTTGATCGAATCATTTTTTTCGCCAAAATACCTAATGTACTAATATATTTCGGGAGTTGATACGCGAAGATTATTATTTTTAGCCAATGCGATGACGTTCAATATGACATAGATTCATGGACGGTATATTTATTTTATGATTGTGGGAAATATTTATATCTGGTCTCCGTCTTGCTCATGCCTGTGATAATATGAAAGTAACTGAATCGTACCACTCATAGTATTCTGGCTCAGAGAAAAGCAAGGGAAATATTCCTTACTCCTCACATTGCCTTGTAAGCCTCATACTCTCTCCAAAACTTTTCTTAGCTAATTGTGAAGGGGTTGGGGATCCAATCAACCTCCGGAAAATTAAATTTAGAGACAGATGTGCCATCATAAAAATGTTTTATGCTTATTATGCTGTCCTTATATCTATAAGTAAGTTGCAGGTTTTACACTGTAGAATAAGTTGCAGAAATGTTGAATCTGAAAGTAGACTGCTAAGATAGAAAAATTGTGCTCATGACGTAATTAATGAAACAAGTGATTTAAAAGTTGAACTTTAATCAGATGAGATTCAATTGGGAATCGTCCTTTATGATTCTAGTATTCAGAAAAGGTTTTCTAAAACTGGGAGAGATGGAGTGGCCCGGAATAGATGGTAGAAGACTGATATGGGATGTAGTCAAAGAGTGAACGTGAAGTGTTTCCAAAATAAGCCGGAATTGCTGTTTATAGTGGATGGCTTTGCTCCCCTTGATCTAGGGTAGCTGTGTGAATCAATAGAAGAAGATCGAATACAGATTGCATTCATCTAAATCCACATAAATATCCTGCAAGCCACCTTTCAGCGTGAGGTAGGGGGTGTAAATATTAACAGTTCGAGTTACCTCTTTAGCTTATTGTATTTTCATATCGTTCGCAGAAAGAGTGAGTCCCTACAAGAACTTATCCTCGCATCTATTTCTCCTATTTTACGCTCATTGTCGGATCGGATGAAGTACCAGGGGGTCGCATAATACCCAGTACGTCTTCCGAAAATGTACTTTCTCTGAATTGATCATGCAATCGCGGACTAGCTTCTAATCTCCTTTCTTTCAAGGAATTCCCAACCTGCGTTTCAGAGAATATTTGTGATACGCTTGCATTTCCATAGTAACACTTTTTAATGAATTCAATCGCCTAGCGCTGCACTTTCTTGTGCTCGCGAGTATACGTTTCATCCGCTGGACCCTATTTACTCTCCGCATATTCCAGATGTGGCCTGATTAAGAAGAAACAACATCGATCTTTACCGATATCATTTCACCATAGTCAATTCACCTTAGTCTCATAGTACCTCTTTATAATTCGATAGTAGTTAGTAGAATTGATTAAAATACGCGTGAAAATAATAGAAATTCAGTTATGGGATAGTGCATAATGAATATGGAACCGGAAGAAAGGATTTACAACCTGTATTAAAGGGATGGTGCAGTTTGCTTCATGAACTCAATTCAGTATTTAACTTACGAACACGTATTCCCATGGTGACCGATGACGCTAGGCAACCACTCCTGGGTGTATAGGAAGAGGTCAGCTGACGTAAACTCCAGAGAAAATCATCTTCACGCGTTGAGCTCATGTTAAAGATACAAAAATAACCTCTGCGATGAATTATTTTTCCGAATCCTGTGAACGAAATGCTTTCAATTTAAATAGCATTCTCCTTCCAAATGACGAGAGAGAGAGAAGAAAGGAACAAAACGGAATGCGGAGTTGAAGAAAGGCACGGAAAGAGAGAACCTTTGACTGGAATTGAATCCATCGAAAGGTACAGGTTTAAGCGACAAAGAATCCTTTCATCCCAAAGAAATTTCCTTTGTTCTGTTTTCGTATATGTGTGTGTGCGACCGCTGAAAGATGGCAGCACGAGCGGTTGCTTTTCCAAATTCCCCGTTTCCATGGCATCACAAGTCTTTTTTTTTTTATTTTTCGCGGGAGCTTTTTTGACGGAAATCTCCATTATCTTTCCTTTTTTATCCATCCCTCGCTTCCTTTTTATACGGATGCAATCGAATAACCGGAATTGATACAATTTTTAGTGTCTTGAGAATACATTCTCGGTAAGGTTTGGTTTGCGGAGGCGTAAAAAGAATTTCCTTTGTACACATGACTTGAAGGAATTTTCTTTCGAAAGATATAGTCCACATTTTGAAATGGGGGGAAAAGAAGATATAAATAACCTGAACGCATCATTTTATCGAGTATATTAATACAATGTGTAGATATTTTATAAAATAATCATAAAAGCGACTTTTAAAACCATGGAAACGTACATTGTTGCAGTCCTATTACGTGGACTGAATCGTGCTTATTTTTGGTGTGTACGAGATTAAATTGTCATAAAGCAAAATCATTCTAATATGCATTGGAGAGCTTTTAAGGCCTTAAATCTGTTCGCATCTTGTAAATGTAGCTTAATTTACATTTAATGTAATGTAATTTATATTTACTGTATGTACTGTTATGTGTGTAAATAATGTTCCGCCCACCTTTGACGGGTTATTAACCCTGTATTTTTTATCCTTTTCGCTGGTATAGTACCTTTTGCCCTTTACCTATCCCAATTAAGTCCGCAAACATCTATATTGCTCTAAAGATTCAGCCCTGTGGAAATGCTTGGGGAGAATGCACAACCCGCTGCCACTGGGACGGAAAATGAGATAATTAGAAATTGAAAAGAAGGGAAGACTACTGCGCGGAAAAAAAACATAAAGGAGAAAAATTAAGAGAATAAATATGAGCCATTCTTTTAATATGAGTAAATAGGAAACTTAGAATATTTATTCTGTTTAGACATGAGCTAATAAATCTCCCCTTCCGTCTAAACCCGGGGTTTGCAAAATTTTACGGCCAATGATCCCTTCAAGTCGTGATAATTCATTAACTACCGATAATTAACCCTTCCGCAATTATGATACACTAGCTGAAGTGCCCGTTGATTCTTAACGGAAAATGTGAGAATGCATGAGCTCGGATTAAACGAGAGAATCAGTCGTCAGGGGGACGATATGTTTACAACCTCAAATGTTTAGAATAGTTTTGTTTATTTGATCGAAATTCTCGCATTTTTTAACAGAAAACAATGTTCGACGACTAAAATATGAATCTTTATTCAATTTCCCTTCTTTTGGTTTTTGTTTCAATTTCATGCGACTGTTTTTTCTTATTTTATTTTGCAAAAGAAACAAACCCTGCAAGCGATAAAAGTGAATTAAATTGTATGAACTCGGATTCAACAATGGAATTAGTCGTCCGAGGGAACGGTTGTTTACAAACCACAAATATCACATAATGTTTGTTTATTTTATCAAAATTCTCGCTATATCGAATCAAAAACAANAAAATATGAATCTTTATTCAATTTCCCTTCTTTTGGTTTTTGTTTCAATTTCATGCGACTGTTTTTTCTTATTTTATTTTGCAAAAGAAACAAACCCTGCAAAGTGAACTAAAATGCATGAGCTCGGATTCAACAATGGAATTAGTCGTCAGGGGGACCGTTTGTTTACAACCTCAAAATTTTAGAAAAGTTTTGTTTATTTTATCAAAATTCTCGCAATATCGAATCAAAAACAAAGTTTCATGTCCAAATATGAATTCTTATTCCATTTCCCTTCTTTTGACGCTTGTCTCGATTTCGTACCGCTATTGTTTATAATTTAATTTCGCAAATGAAGTAAACTATGCAAGCGATAAAAGTGAGCTTTGCATGCATTTCTTATGTAAATAGTTTCAAACGAACCGGGGACAGTTAAGTAAATAAATAGGGAATATCCGTACGGGGAAGACGTTTAAAAACGTTGAACAACATCTGATTCTCGAGTTTTAACCGAACATACATACAGTCTGTTTCATAAATAAGATACAAGGATTTACTCACCGTCCAAAATAACATAAAAATATCAAAAAGCGTGCATTATTTAATTAATTTAAAATTAACTATATATTGAAATTAGGAAGAAGTTTAATAATTTATGATTTTTTTCTACCTTAAAATCATTGAAATATTTAGTGTACTGTGATCTTTGGTTTGCAAGATACTTTTTTCGTCAATTTATATCGGCAGTTCTAGAGAACTTAGATAAGTGCTATATGGCTCGGCGATGTTGACAGGTAATTGAGTAACAGAAAACAAATCAGAAACGTACTTCGTGACCGTGCTCCGCACCTGAGGGTGACCGTCATCAACGAAATCGATCGTATTTAATGAATCATACGGAAAATACTGTTGTAGCGACGAGACGGTTGTGGAAACGTGTGTTGTAGCAACGAGACAGTTGTGGATACGAAAGGGAGTGATTGTTGGGAAAGAGATGACGGCAGACATCTTGGAATGGCGGTGAACAGAAGGTGGAATTATAAAAGTTCTTAGAATAAAGGGCGGTGTTTTTGTTTTTGCTATTTTTGCTCACTTATCCCTGAACCTAAGGGTACGAATATGGAGCTATCGGCGCCGATAGCTCCATATTACTTAACAAGCTACCCACAGTCTCCTGTCTGCATACGAAGTATTTTGCTGATTCACCAAAACATCTAATGTGTCGTGTAATTTTATAGGGGCGATTACAGTAATCTCTGTAGCTTACATACTTAATCGTTCCATCTCGTATTTCGTGAAAATGTTCAAGCTCATGTTCCCTTTAGTTGTAGACTTTTGTTGAATATGACCACCAATACAAGCCGTATTAAACGAGACAGGTACCAGAAAAGTGAGAAGTTATTCTCCAAAAATGTATATCTTTATAACTTATACCTAATGATGATATTTTTTGCCGAAAGCGGTTAAATATACTTTTCCTTTTGCAGAAAATGTTTGACATATTTCCTTCCAAATACTTCAATTCATAGGAGAAAACTCAAACTAATTAGTGACCTAAAGGCATCAAATTCAAGGACTTGGGGGTTAACATACATCAAAGAAGGGAAAAACACATTCAAAGGGGGAAAACGAAAACTGGCTGCACACGCAAGATATAAGAAGAGAAGGAATGAAATACGTAATAAAAGAGGCGGGTGGAACATGTCAGAATCCCGAAGCGCAAAACCAGACCGTGGATCCTTCTGGGAGTCAAATTCACGAAGCAGACCGTCATTTAGTGGANTTTTTATTTTTCGCGGGAGCTTTTTTGACGGAAATCTCCATTATCTTTCCTTTTTTATCCATCCCTCGCTTCCTTTTTATACGGATGCAATCGAATAACCGGAATTGATACAATTTTTAGTGTCTTGGGTATACATTCTCGGTAAGGTTTGGTTTGCGGAGGCGTAAAAAGAATTTCCTTTGTACACATGACTTGAAGGAATTTTCTTTCGAAAGATATAGTCCACATTTTGAAATGGGGGAAAAAGAAGATATAAATAACCTGAACGCATCATTTATCGAGTATATTAATACAATGTGTAGATATTTTATAAAATAATCATAAAAGCGACTTTTAAAACCATGGAAACGTACATTGTTGCAGTCCTATTACGTGGACTGAATCGTGCTTATTTTTGGTGTGTACGAGATTAAATTGTCATAAAGCAAAATCATTCTAATATGCATTGGAGAGCTTTTAAGGCCTTAAATCTGTTCGCATCTTGTAAATGTAGCTTAATTTACATTTAATGTAATGTAATTTATATTTACTGTATGTACTGTTATGTGTGTAAATAATGTTCCGCCCACCTTTGACGGGTTATTAACCCTGTATTTTTTATCCTTTTCGCTGGTATAGTACCTTTTGCCCTTTACCTATCCCAATTAAGTCCGCAAACATCTATATTGCTCTAAAGATTCAGCCCTGTGGAAATGCTTGGGGAGAATGCACAACCCGCTGCCACTGGGACGGAAAATGAGATAATTAGAAATTGAAAAGAAGGGAAGACTACTGCGCGGAAAAAAAACATAAAGGAGAAAAATTAAGAGAATAAATATGAGCCATTCTTTTAATATGAGTAAATAGGAAACTTCGAATATTTATTCTGTTTAGACATGAGCTAATAAATCTCCCCTTCCGTCTAAACCCGGGGTTTGCAAAATTTTACGGCCAATGATCCCTTCAAGTCGTGATAATTCATTAACTACCGATAATTAACCCTTCCGCAATTATGATACACTAGCTGAAGTGCCCGTTGATTCTTAACGGAAAATGTGAGAATGCATGAGCTCGGATTAAACGAGAGAATCAGTCGTCAGGGGGACGATATGTTTACAACCTCAAATTTTTAGAATAGTTTTGTTTATTTGATCGAAATTCTCGCATTTTTTAACAGAAAACAATGTTCGACGACCAAAATATGAATCTTTATTCAATTTCCCTTCTTTTGGTCTTTGTTTCAATTTCATGCGACTGTTTTTTCTTATTTTATTTTGCAAAAGAAACAAACCCTGCAAGCGATAAAAGTGAATTAAATTGTATGAACTCGGATTCAACAATGGAATTAGTCGTCCGAGGGAACGGTTGTTTACAAACCACAAATATCACATAATGTTTGTTTATTTTATCAAAATTCTCGCTATATCGAATCAAAAACAAAGTTTCATGTCCAAATATGAATTCTTATTCCATTTCCCTTCTTTTGACGCTTGTCTCGATTTCGTACCGCTATTGTTTATAATTTAATTTCGCAAATGAAGTAAACTATGCAAGCGATAAAAGTGAGCTTTGCATGCATTTCTTATGTAAATAGTTTCAAACGAACCGGGGACAGTTAAGTAAATAAATAGGGAATATCCGCACGGGGAAGACGTTTAAAAACGTTGAACAACATCTGATTCTCGAGTTTTAACCGAACATACATACAGTCTGTTTCATAAATAAGATACAAGGATTTACTCACCGTCCAAAATAACATAAAAATATCAAAAAGCGTGCATTATTTAATTAATTTAAAATTAACTATATATTGAAATTAGGAAGAAGTTTAATAATTTATGATTTTTTTCTACCTTAAGATCATTGAAATATTTAGTGTACTTTGATCTTTGGTTTGCAAGATACTTTTTTTGTCAATTGATATCGGCAGTTCTAGAGAACTTAGATAAGTGCTATATGGCTCGGCGATGTTGACAGATAATTGAGTAACAGAAAACAAATCAGAAACGTACTTCGTGAACGTGACCGTGCTCCGCACCTGAGGGTGACCGTCATCAACGAAATCGGTCGTATTTAATGAATCATACGGAAAATACTGTTGTAGCGACGAGACGGTTGTGGAAACGTGTGTTGTAGCAACGAGACAGTTGTGGATACGAAAGGGAGTGATTGTTGGGAAAGAGATGACGGCAGACATCTTGGAATGGCGGTGAACAGAAGGTGGAATTATAAAAGTTCTTAGAATAAAGGGCGGTGTTTTTGTTTTTGCTATTTTTGCTCACTTATCCCTGAACCTAAGGGTACGAATATGGAGCTATCGGCGCCGATAGCTCCATATTACTTAACAAGCTACCCACAGTCTCCTGTCTGCATACGAAGTATTTTGCTGATTCACCAAAACATCTAATGTGTCGTGTAATTTTATAGGGGCGATTACAGTAATCTCTGTAGCTTACATACTTAATCGTTCCATCTCGTATTTCGTGAAAATGTTCAAGCTCATGTTCCCTTTAGTTGTAGACTTTTGTTGAATATGACCACCAATACAAGCCGTATTAAACGAGACAGGTACCAGAAAAGTGAGAAGTTATTCTCCAAAAATGTATATCTTTATAACTTATACCTAATGATGATATTTTTTGCCGAAAGCGGTTAAATATACTTTTCCTTTTGCAGAAAATGTTTGACATATTTCCTTCCAAATACTTCAATTCATAGGAGAAAACTCAAACTAATTAGTGACCTAAAGGCATCAAATTCAAGGACTTGGGGGTTAACATACATCAAAGAAGGGAAAAACACATTCAAAGGGGGAAAACGAAAACTGGCTGCACACGCAAGATATAAGAAGAGAAGGAATGAAATACGTAATAAAAGAGGCGGGTGGAACATGTCAGAATCCCGAAGCGCAAAACCAGACCGTGGATCCTTCTGGGAGTCAAATTCACGAAGCAGACCGTCATTTAGTGGAAATATAAATGAAGATGAAATTCTTGAATAGACAAATAGTAAAAGTTATTAAGTAATAAGTTGTCATAAAACTGCGTTATATTCATACTCAACAAATTCATCGTCATTCAGGAGATAACATAAAAAAATGAAAACAAGACATTTTTTTAATTCAGTGAAACATAGCCACAGAACGTTTAATCACTAAATTAATTATAAAACAAAATATTAAAATTTTGAGTAATAAAGTGATCAATGCTAATTAATGATAATTAATTAGTATTAATATTAATTACTTCTAACTAATATAATAATTTCCTGTTCTTAGTGAAAAGATTTTACATCACAAATGGGCTTCCAATTCTACCATTTATTGACTACTGTGGTCAGGGGACATGAATAAGGAATATAAACAGCAAGAATAATAAAGGAGAAAGTAGAACTACGCATTTTCCACACGATTTTGGTATTCGATTGGATTCGGCATCATCGATTTAAATTATTAAATGGCATTCCATGAAGTAAGGCCTAATCATGTCGATTATAAACAGTGATAAATTTGTCATCGTGTAATTTCATCGTTAAAAGATAACTATTTTAAATATCTTCTCAGTCGAGGTCATTTAAGATCGATAGCTTAGCCATTTTTCTTAGAAAAACAAAAAACAACGACAACTTTCATTTTTAGAAAAGATTCTCGGGTTTCCACCTAGGTAAGTTGTCACGACAACATCGCCAACGTTTCAATGACTGTCTCCGTCATCTTTCTCAGGGTGTGGAGGATGGAGTCAGTCAATGAAACGTTGGCGATGTTGTCGTGACAACTTACCTGGGTGGAAACCCGGGAATCATTGCACAATTAATATAGGTACCAGGAAAGCTTAAAATCCTAATTTTCATTTTACTTTCCAACAGTTTGTATTGTAGCTTTACGTTTACAACGTAAAGGCAGAGAACTCCGGCAACAACATATTCAGTAACATATCATGTAACACTTTAGCGCAACCTTCATAGAGGCCCTCTGATGGCGTTTAGTGTGCAGAATTATTAATGCGCCCCCCGTGAGGTGAAACAGAAATGTAGAGTAAGTTGAATTGGATGAAGAAGAGAGAGTTGTGAGAGGAGAATATCCAGAAGGGAAATTCGAACGCCTGGAACCGAATAGAAAAGAAGGAAGAAAGGGGGATAGGGAAAGACGCTGATGGAAAAGGAGGGAAAACGCGAGGTATATGAATAGATGGAGAGAGGAAAAGAGAGTTGCGGGTGGTGGGAGAGATAGATGGAGAGCACATAGCAGGTAATTACCCATTGGCCGACGTCTGACGGATTTTGAGCCAACGGAGCCTAAAATTAAAATAAACAAGCCACGTAGGAGTTGGTTGGTATACATTAAAAAATTTCCCGCGTGCCTCCTCCGCATCACCGTCCCGAATTAACTCGGAATCATTCCACTCTGTGAAGACGTGCCTCGTTTTGTTCTTCTTAATTGAATTTGGCGTTGCGGCGGCCCTTTCATTCCGAAGGCGGCGCGCCGATTCGCTAACAGCTCAAGTCGATGCCGGAGTGGCCACCCGCTGCTTTTGCCACACGTATGTGCATGTATTTATGTAAATACGGCTGATGTTGGACGTAAAAGGTGCGTATGTTCATGCGTGCGCTGAAGTTTATGTATGTATATGGGGCAGGATGAGTTTCGTGTAGTGAAACGGGTTCGTGAGGGATTGCGAAAAGGGAATCGATTTCACCGGCGATGTTTCATAGGTTAATGAGAGGATGGTATGAAATGAGTGAGTGAACGGTATTTTCTGGAAATGAGGTCGGAGAGATCAATGTCGTATCATATTTATGTGTGATTACTTTTATGTGACCCTGCTATCGCAATGTGATGATTCTTTGCTATTATTTTCATATTTTCAGTATTGATTTTGTCCATTAGTCTTTCGGTGTTAGGTGATGGAAAATGTATCTTCCTACACCTATATAAATATATAATAATATAATAGAGTAATGCAATTAAATCATATCAATATAATATCAATATCTATATCCACATAAATACCCTGCGACCCGCCCTTAGGCGTGTGGCAGGGGATGTAAACACCAAGTATTCGAGTTAACTGTTTAGCTTATTGATGTAGCGTATCGTTCGCGGAAAGAATGAGTCCTTGAAACGACTTGTCCCCGCATCTTTTTCTCTGATTTTACGCTCGTTGTCGGATCGGCCGAAGTAACAGAAGGGGGTTCCATAATACCGATTGCTGCAAATGTACTTTCATTGAATTGATCATGCCATCGCTGCTGATCTCCTTTCTATAAAGGATTCTCAGCCTGCTTCTAAGATCATTTGCGTAACGCTTGCTTTTCTATCGTAGCACTTTTTAACAAATCGTATCACCTCTCGAGTCTCTCTCGCGTACCACTTCTCGAGTTCGCGAGCATTCGTTTCATCCGCTGGGTTCCTTATACTCGTCGCATATTCCAGATGTAGCCTGACTTGGATAAAATAACATCGTTCTCTAACATATTCATCGCACCTACCTACAGTGCGCATAAATGTATAAAGCGAGTTTTTTTAATTGCTTTACTGCTATTTTTCGGATATATGTATGTGTGCTATAGCTCAAGTTATTTGCAAGAGTGATTCCGATGTATTCAAATACATTTATATTCATTCCACTAATTTTGTACTGGTAGTTCTGATGCATTTATTTCCTTTCAAGGAAATTTACTACAGAGCGTTTACTTACTATTAGGTCTAATTGCCATTTTTCTCACCAACTTTGAGTATGAACTAAATCGTTTGACGGTGAAATGCTATTTCCGTCGCCTAATATTACTCTATATATTCTTATTACCGATTATCCGCAAATGCCCTCAAATTGCTCTCAATCTCGTCCCTCAGGTCATTTATATTGGAGAATCTCAAGTTTCATTAATTTAATTCTGTTTAATCATGCCTAAATCGATATGAAAGCTAATGATGCTGGATTGAAGTAGAGTAAAGCATTTGCTCTGTTCACTACTTTCTAAAGTTATTAAATTTTTTTTATTATGGAGTCGCTATGCCGCACATAGAATGTTTCCGCTTATATAATTCTGGCTCAGTGAGGAAAGTAAGGACAAATTGTCTCACAGCTCATCTTGCCCAGTAAGCCTCTTATCCAAGCTAAAGCTTGCTGGCTCATGGGGGAGCTCTTGAGGATCCAATTAGCCATCTCGCTGATGACTTTTAGGCTGTTATAAAATGTATGTATATTGATCACACCTACCCATCCGAACCGAGTCCTAATTTTAACTTCTATCAATAATGCTGGTTCTTGCATTCTTTGATTCAGAATTGTAAAAATGTTGTTTATTGGCCCGATGATGATGATCAGTCGTTATAAATGTGATATGGAAGAGATGAGGAAAAAATTAGAAGATGGATTTGATTTCAGGATGAGTATTTTCGCAAACACTCACGAGTCATTCTGGATACACAATACGCTCTCATTTTGATGATAAAACTATAATCATTTGGTCGACGTTTGAATTTTTAATCAGTAAATGCGTTCATTGGAATATTCTTCTACTCGTCCCTTAAAACTTTTTATTTCCCCCCGCCCCCACGTTCTCCCCTCGCCCTTTTTCTGTTGCTATCTAATGCTCGTTGCAGGTTTTTTGCCTAACTGTTAATTACTATCATTCACTGAAATCGAACGTTTTCGGTTGAAAAACAAATTTTAAAGAAAAGATATCATTCAAAGTTTCCTTTAACGAAAATCAATGTCACTTTGAATCAGTTTTATAAAATCTGATGAACTTTTCTTAGAGAATTACCCCAATGGTTCTAACGATATAATAGATACATAAATATTTCCTACAAAGTAGCATAACTGAAGTTACTCTGTCAATTTTAAAGCGTTCTAGAATTAAAGGAAGAGGTATATTTTTCTCTTCGGGCGATTCCACGTTGATAATGGCACAATACTAGGCGTTGGAGCGGAAATTGTTCAGTTATTGAAGATAAGACCATGAAAGTACATTGCGATCCATAATATTACCGTCGGGTAAAATGATTCCATGGCACTAACCCCCCCCAATGAACAAATCCTGGCTACGACCCTGACCCTAACTCTTCCCACTCTAAAATCTATTTTCTAATCAGGTGACTATTTTCGCAGCGTTTATAACAGATTTAATGCGCGTTTTACGGCGACATGAAATCCAAACCACTGCATGTGACAATGGTGCCAAATTTGAGAGAAATACAATCGGTTAAAACAACACAAAATTCGCTTAGTGCTTAGTTAGCTTAGATCGGCGATTTTTGACTCGCGGAAACAATGGAACAAAGAATTTGCATTACATTCTGCGTTAGAAATTAAATAAAGGCTGCACCACATTGGAAATGTTGCTTTTGGCGAATTTTCAATGAATAGAACGAGCGTTTACAAGTGATACAAACGTTATCAAGAGGGTCGTGAAGACACCGAAGATGACGAGCGCCTTGAACAATACGTCACAATACGAATACGATAAGACGAATAATATACTAATATTTCAAAATGGCTGTCCTTAACAATGTACGTTAGGGATATGTGTACCAATACACAGAAAAACATTTTGACAATAGGAATTATACAGCCCTGGAAACTTAAAATTTCTGCGCGTTTTTTTTATCATACCTTGTACATACATGGAGCAATGTTCATGTAATTTTAACCTATGCTTTGGATAATTTAATAGATATTTGTTCCTAGTATTATGATGTTTGGGTTTGTATATGGTTAAGCTTCTAAAGTTCTTGTGCACATATATCATCATTTCGTATTTATATGTTAATCACTGAAATCAGTACACGTGCACTAAAAGCATGGCTGAGGAAAAAGATAGGGAATTACACGAGGGAAAATTACACAGTGGAGAAGAAAGAACAGGGGTAAATAGCAGCTTGGCTCTGATGCCAATTATCAGTCTAGCGGCGACCACTCGCTCATGCGAGAAATCCCCCGGGAACGCTTCTTAACGGCGAAGCAGTGCCGCTGAAGGTTTGTGACAGAGATGTTTGAAAAAATAAATTGGAGTGCGGCGTAGGACGAAATTATAATGAATTAGCTTTCGTGAAAAGGAAAGGAATGGCGGAAGGGGGCCTGCTTCATCTTTCCCCTCTGCGCGAACTTTCTCTCTCTCTCCCCTTGGAATCTCCTTCCTTTTTTTTCGCGAATAATAAAAATGAAAAATTGTTGCGGTAACCTCGGAAGTGAGAAAAAGAATATTAAGAAAAGGTAGGGACAAAGTGAGTGCCATAGAATGCAATATAAAATGGGGGATAAATTTTTCAGAGGGGCTCGTGAGGAGGGAATTTCAGAGAATGAGAAAGGGATATTTTTGAGGCGGGGAACAAAAGAGGTTGTGGGAAAAGGGAAATATTTAGGAAGGAAAATTGATGCTAAAGGAGGAGAAACTGCTGGTTCCTAATTTAGAAACCATCGCGTAACACGCCGACAGTGGTTCTCTCAACCTACAATGCAAAGATGCCGAAGTTAGAAAGTGTATGAGATTTAAACGCGTTCATTTCAGTGAGAGATTAAAAAGTACGGGTAATGAACAACTACTTATTGCAGATTTCAATAGGAGTATATGAATTGTGATATAAACTACAGATATTAATCACACCTAGGATTATCACATCTCCAAAGACAAATGCAGCAATATTTTTAGGTCATATGAGGCAAAGGGTTACCTCTGCCATGTCCTTATGATTGAAACAAAATTCGTTAGTTTACGACACAGATTAGAGTAATATTTTTCGTTATCTTTCGTCTCAGTCTTTTTCGTGGCTGTGGTAAATTAATAGCGATTGAGGTATGTGTAATCCTGAAAAATTAGACGTTTAAAAAAGACTGCGTAAGCCGTATGGAAGGGTTACATAATGGAAAGTGAAAGTTTCATTGTGGAGCCCTTGAGAATGGAGACATTGTTTCCGATATGCACATAAGGTAATTCCTAGAAATTGGTAATCTGGAACTTTACATTTGCTTTAAAACGCGAGTTCTGTTTTTCGACATAGGGCTAACGAGTGTTTTTAAACTTCTAATTCATTAACAGCCTTGTTCCTTTTTCCTTTTCTTTCATCTTCAACATCTTTCAACCTTCTTCAACCGCATTCATTCCTGTCTCTCTTTATCAAATTCCATGGAAAGTATTATCTCTAGGGTCATCGTACAACACATATCTAAACTATTTTAGATTTACTGAGATCAGTATTAGATACACGATCTTGAAATGTATTAGATATGAAGAAAGAGCTGAAAATCAGGAAATCGGCTTACGAAATTGATGAAAGGAAATCATTTTCTCGTACTGTAGGCAGACAAATCACTTGAAGGTTTAGATAAATCTCTTACGTACTAAAAGATCGGAAACACCACTACCAAAACCTCAAAGAACGGTAAGCCTCTCTGTGCATGATACCCCATATGCGACGGATTACAGTAGCAACTGCGCAAACCAGAGCTCTCCAATTACACAGCAAATCATCTCAATTTCTCAACGCGCGCGTTTACCGTTACTGCAGCAACAAAAATCGGACGATAAGAAAACAACCCGAAGACGCTTAAAAGTTTACGTGACTCTGGGGGAAGATGATTTTTCCTAAAAAAATTTCCACATCGGAAGAGCGGCAGGCGCAGAGACCGTTAACATTTAAAGGAGAAATCTTTCGCGGAGGCAGCTACGCTTCCAGACGCGATTGATCAAACGTTTTAGGGATGCGGAACAGGTAGGAAAGAAAGACTTTGATGAGCGCGGTGTCTGACTTATCCCACGCTCTCTTGAGCAAGTGACTCGCGGGATGCAATCTACCGTAAGTGGCCCGGTAAAGGCGTGTTATGACGGTGGGAAACGGTACCTTCCCGGGCACTCCATCTTCCTATCCGGTATCACCCCTTTATTCCCCCATCTTAACCTTTAGCCCCTCCCCCATCCTCCGCGCCCTTCCATTCGTCTCCCTTGGAAACGACTCCTTGATTTAGTAATGGCGTCTTGAATATTTCACCGGACAATCCACTCTCTCTCTATCTCTTGGAAGGTTTGAATTCCCTCTCTCTGGTTGGCTCCCTCCCCCCTTAAAGACACTGCCACCTATGAAAACTAAGAGCTCCAAGATTTTTGTAAATCAAATAAAAACGGGGGTGCGCTTTACGGCTATTTTATTTTCGAGATGGGCCCGTAAATTCCTATCAATTTATGGCGGAATGCACGGTTCTAAGTCTCTCGAACATACGTTACTCTGTTATGCAGTGCTGCCACCATTAAGATGCTAATGGTAGGGTTGAACAGTTATTGCACTTTTACGTGCTTAAAGTTTGTGTATGGGAAGGACGTAGATCTTGCCTATTATGGAGAAATATTTTTGCATTGCACGTTTCCTGAATTCAGTAGGCAGTATTCCCTTTTGAAATGTTCGATATTGCCCACACTTAGGACCATTACGAGGGGATGGGTTAAATGGAAGAGGAGACTTTAAAGTCTCAATTTCGCCCAAAATAAAGACGTTATTTATTTATTTATTTATTTTATTTACTATGACTACATTTACTATATATTAAAAAAAAGCGAAAATTATATTCCGTTTGCTATTACGGCAGCAAAACTAAATAAACATTATTGGACGTCAGTAGACTTGTGGTCAAACTCCAAGGTCTATCAGTCAACAATAACAATAATAAATACGTAAAATTGGATTTTTCTGAATGTATAATAAATACAGATAGAAAAAACTAGTAGTGCTACCTTGATTAATGACGGTAATCTGTACAAGGATTGTCTTCATAAACCAAAACGTCGCGACGTTTTCGAAGGCGCAATTTTCAAAAACTACTTGTATACTGAATGTCAAATACTCATTTAAATGTCATTCTATTCATCGATACCCCACGTAATTCTAATACTTCTTCGACAGCTAAGTTCATTCGGCACGTAAGCCCCAACCGAGAATAGAACCCGGTGCCGAATACTCCGAGGTCAAACGCGTTGTCCACATGGTTACCCTGAGTCCCGTTTTTACGCTACCGGAAGTGTTACTCATAGGGTCATTGCATCAACTTAACGAGGAGTGACTTGATTTACAGAATTTTGGCCCAGTTAGCAACCAAAAGCAAACTACCGCACTCCTCATCCAGCCTAGTAAGCATCATTCTCCCACTAAAGCATATGGTAGCTAACATCTAGTCTAACTAGTCTAGCTAATGTCATAGATTTTTCTGCAGATAAAACTCATTTACAAGTCATCGAAATATAGTGCATATGATATGCCATTATTTTCCATTAAGGTATGTAAATATGATTTATTCAATTATACTCTTATTCAAAAAATCGCCATCAATAAAATGAATAGTCATAAAAGGAGTTTAACTGTCATTCTTCACCATATGGGGTCGTAAACCAAAGAGTGCGTCGTTATATTTTTTATCACAACCATACCTCGTTAACCGAGTACGTCATTAACCAACGCCATCGTTAACCAAGGTACTGCTATATTAACCCTGAAGTTAGACTGAGTCTAGTTTTCGATATTAAATTCCAAGAGGCATTCGTATAGTGCGGTTCAACCCCCTTTCGGTTCCTCTGACCCTTTAAATCTGCCCCATGTATCATTCTAACACACTCCGCCTCCTTTTCACCCTTTCTCCCTTATACACACTCCATCCACGCACGCATTCACCCACAAATGCGGTCCCAGTATGCACTGAGCTCAATCCCCGCTTCATCCACTCCCAAGGCCACTAATCATTTCCGGCGGAATTGATATTATCCGCTCATAAGACATAGACAAGGGAAAGTGCTACGGAATTAATCGCAAAGCGATAGATCATCGCCTAATTGGGGCGCTATTTCTCTGGATTTCAGCACTGTTCGGCGCTTCTTGTTGATTCGGCCGTTTGCCGGTGCATGCTTAATTTTGGTTCTATCGGGTTGCGTTGATGGCGAATTCGCTTAGCCTTGGGATGTAGTTTTAAGGCAAATTTAGGGTGAGGCTGGTCATTTTTTAGTTTCGTCGTTTTTTTTTATTTTCCTTCCAGTTTTTCTTTTCTGGTAGCATATCTTCTTATGAAGGCCTGTTTCACGTCAGTTATTCCTTGAAAATCATCCATTAATTTCCATTAAGCCTAACATTATCGTTGATCGAGAAATAAATCAATTAATACCCAAGCAAGTAATTCGGTTTCTTTTATTGCGGCAATTAATAACAGTGAATTTTGATGGAAACGCAAAGAGCAATTTTTATCACTTTTTGAACGAGTTTTAGGTCATTCGTGACGAAAAAGGCGCGCACCCAGGGTGGGGGGCTGAAGGACTTAACCCCCCCCCAACGCTTCACCATTTTTTGTGGAATAAAGGCATGGTATGTTTTCATCTTGTGTTAGAACGTTGTTTCACGAAGTGAAGGCCGAATTCATTGATTTCGTTTCTACAAATATTTATTCAGAACCAAATCCTCAAGTCTTATTAGCAAATATATTTGTGCGCTTGAATATCTTTTTATAGTTAATACTTTTTTATTATGAGAATCAATTACTTCTCATGATATCGTAAACTTGGAGTTCAAGAGATTATTAGTTACAATACTTACATTCAGACCCCCCCTAAACGATAATTCTTCGTGCGCCTCTTGTAATAAGTAGCCATGAATGTAAAAATGAATACAAATTGTCAACAGATATTATATCCATGAAAAACATCGAATTTTCACAGTGGTTTTAGCGCTCTAATTCTTTTCATGCGGAGAGCAATTAAAGAATAACTGTGTGAAGAGTAAATGACATAACTAAGCTAAAATTTAGACAAACTGAGAAAATGAAAATTAGACGTTTACCCGTACCACATAAAGTTCACGCGGTACAGGTAAACATCTAATTTTCATTTTCTCAGTTCGTTATGGCTTCCTACCACAAAGTCTTGCCAGAATATATTGATAAAATGTATACATTAAAACGTCATTATGATTCCTAAAGTCATTCGCAAAGCGCTTCCAGTAATTTAATAACAGCAAATTCTCTGTTCATTAACTTTAAAAACGTTTGTATTTCCGTATTCGCGATCGGTGAAACCAAAACCTACTGAATCAATTTTTTTAACATTTATGTAAACTGACTGTTGTTTGCTGACGCGGACGCCTCCATAGAAACATTACCGGCTTCCGTAAACACGAGGAAATACAAAAGTTCGCCTTCGGTGTATTTACGGAAGAATGATCGCAATAATTTTGTTATCAGCAAACAGATACGAGCGAGCAAACTGTCCGAAATACGGACAGGAAAAGGAAAAACTTATTTTCTCTCGTTTTAACGAGAACCGACGCCGCTAGATAACGACAGCAAAACGCACCTTTTGGGAAAATATTACCCCTCCCTACCGACAGAGCGGTTGGCGCCTAACACTCCGCCATGATTAAATTTCTGCATGGTCTTCATACAAATGGCCGTGGGCGCGATGTCCGCGAAGCAGCGCTTACGTCACATCCGCCGCTTTCCGCTCGTATTTCTTTTCTCTCTATAATTTCCATATCCTTCCTCTTTTTATCTATCTCTCTCTCTCTTGAAATACATACTTATTTGGTTCACGTTATTTTTCATCCTTTGATCGACCAAGTGTTGTACCTCCGATGATTACTCATCCGCCGCTTAGCCAATCAGCAACCCCCGTTTCACACCCTTTTTTTTACTCCTATCTTTTCCTCTCTCTCGTTCCTTAATTGCGCTTCGTTTCCCTTTCTCTTAGCTTCATCACGGAGTTTTAAGTGGCGATGGCCAATTACCTAATTGTCGTGAACTATCGCACATCCAAGTTTACCAAAAAAGGGGTCAAAATTTACTTTTTCTTCATATAATTGTAACTTACATCGATTTCCTTTGGATACGTCCAACTGTAAGAAGTAAACAATATAGATGCTGATTTTATGTAAATATTATTTAACTAGTATCAAAATAGTACTAGATATTATGAGAATAAAGATTAGCTGCATTCGAGATGTTGGTATATATGGTGGCTTACATGGTACTTGCATAGACAGAGACTCAGGCATTTTTAATCCACGCAATATTTCCTTCTTCTTTTATTGCTTTAATTAACTCTCATTTCACTCCCCTAAGCTCTTGCGTTAACTCTCCGATAACATAGAGTTAGATGTTAAAGGAGACATAACTAAAGTCGTTTAACTATTCTTATGTATGTTTCTGCATGCTTTTTCTACATGGTGTGAAATGTGGACCTTGCGAAAGGAGGACATTAACAAATTAGAGGCATTCGAGATGTGGGTATGACGTAGAATGGAAATGGTAAGCAGGGTTGCTGGAAAAACAAACACAGATGTACCAGAGATGGTTGGGGAAGGGAGGGTTTGAATTGAAGTAGTTAAACGACGACAGAGGAAATGGTCAAATGTTGAGGAAAGAGGTATTGCTAAAGAATGTAATTGAGTGAAGAATACAAGAGAAAAGGCAGAGGGGAAGGCATAAATGAAAGTTGTTATATGACATAAAGAGTGGGGTGTGTTACCTAGCAGCGAAAGAAAGGGCGTTGAGTAGGGAATATTAGGGCACATGAACCTACCGAAAGGTCGAAAACGTAAGATCATTATGAAAGACTAATATTAAAATACGTTGATATTATATCGATGAGATTTAACTACAGTGAACTCCCGATTGTTTTAGGATATCAAAGACTCAGTAATAGTTATCTTCGCCCGGATCTTTTTAGAAGTTATATCATTATCATCATTATCGTTAAATCATTGAAGTCGTATTACAACTGCTTAATTAAAAGCGTTTTTCGTAAGTCCTGCTTGTATTAGAACGCGAAAATACTTGTGTTTTTGTGTTTGAATTTTTTTTAAGTGCGCAATAAATACCGACGAAGAGCAAAAAATTGCTTGAATAATCTACATTTCACTGTAATTGTAATTTTATACCACAAACAAATTTACTCGAATGAAGTTGTACTTAACAGATGCAATTCATGGATTAAAATTTCCATTCATCCATTATGCACTTCATTCCTTCGTTTTCGTTTATATATTTCCATAATTGATTTTCACGATTTATTTATCTCCATAGCAACGAGAGAGAATTAATAGTACCATAGAATTTACGAAAAGGGAACGTCATTTCAAAGGCTGTTGTTTTAACATCCTAAATTTTTTATGAAAATAGAACACATGCATAGATTTACGGGAAAGATATTTACACTTTTTTAAATCTTCCAATAATACGATTGGTTCGACATAAAAACCATAAAATTTTCTGATTGTAAACAAAATTAAATGCAGTGTTCGGCATTATATCTCCTAGTTTTATTACATCGATTCGAAAATTTAGGAATACAGGATAATAGCGTACCATTAACCGTGATATCGTCCACTAAGCTAATCCGTCCCAATAAATAATCGTGTTACGCAGAAAGACAGATGAATTCATCCAAAAATCCACTCTTATCAAAACTAATTTCCAAATGATGAAAACTCCTATATTTTTACATCTCTCTAATGCCTAACCACTATAAAATATTTTTATATTCCGTGTTCTTTTTTTGCTAAAAAAATACATCATTTGGCTACCATAGATAGGTCATTTATAATAAAAAAACATCAAATTTTATCCATCTGATTTTTTTGCAACGGTTTCACACATATCTGACCTATCTCGGTGTTCGTGACACCCAATAATAAATCATAGGTTTTTAGACAACACTTTAAAAATATTAATTTATCCAAAAACTGGAACTTGAATATTATAGTTAAGGGTTGTCTACGGCTTAAAATACTGAAGGAGGCACATCATTTTGGCTCTGGAGCTTCGTAATTTAATATAATGGCTAAAATAAAACAAACAAAAATTCTTGTAAGTTAAAAAATGTCCGTTTAACTAATGAATATTTCGTATCTGATAAGTATATTAAGGATTAGACCATGTTGAAGTTTCGATCGGCAACAAAAAGGAGGCGATTCAGTTCCAGAAATAAGATAACTTTACTAAAACGGCGCAACACATATTCAGGCACTTTCAGGCATCATTTGTATACTTAATTAGCAGAATTCCTCCAGCTATGAACATCGTGAAGTAGATAAATATCCCCATATACTCCACTATGAAAGCAGATGGTTTGCCACCTGAGAAAACGATTAATATTTAAATAGTATAAATGATTTATTTACTGTTTCGAAGCCGCAGATTTTTTGCAGTCACAACCAAGTTTCGTATTAGTAAACATACAACTCTTGGGAACTCCCCCTTTAACTCTTACATTTGCGGAAGACATAATCGGTATTATGCGGACACCTTCTGCTACTTCGGCCGATCCGACAATGAGCGAAATATTAGAGAAGTAGATGCGAGCACAAGTCGTTTAAGGGACTCGACAAAAACCAGTTAAAGGGATAGCTCGAACGATTGGTGTTCTCACTCCCTGCCACACGCCGAAAGCCGGCTTGCAGGGAAATTATGTAGATATAGATGCATGGTTTTCTACATTTTCGATCCAACACATCAACGAACAATTTACAAACTAAAAGCAACACTGTTTAATTACATTGCAACACTTACCAGATCTATAGCAACAATTATTAAAATCAAACGAAACTATCATTGATATTAGCAGAAACGGCCATTAGATAGAGATAGATTATAATCAATTCAAGCAGTACATTTCTTCTTGTTATCAGTGAATTTTTCTGTTTTTGAACTCGAGTTTTTATCAACTTCTTAAGAGTTTTTTTTAAGGCTGAAAATAGTAAAACACCAAAAAGTTTTTTTTTTAATACCAAAGGGTTCAATTCCCAGTCATGCCGCTATTTCACACTTATTATTACACTTATGTAAAACACTTTTTTATTGATGTTAAAGTTCTTTTAATCGATTGAGAAAGTGCTTGAAATTGGTTTATACCTTCACGACGACGTATTCCATATACATAGGCGAGCGTCAAATTTTATAATGCCTACCTCTCCTACAATATTTAGACATATATCTTGGATTATGAGGTAAATAAATATCAATTTTAATTTATAAAAAAAAGGAATTCTCCATGCTGGAAAACCGATTTTTCCTTGAACCCAAATGCAGAAAATATAGCACAGCTTAGATCGAACTCGGGACTGTCGGACAAATGAACAGTAGCCCACGTACCACTTCGTGACGAAACTTGACGATGTGCGAATTTTGAATTCTGTGCAAATTATAGATATCCACTTAATAATTGTGCCAAACGATCCATAATGCGTAAATGCGCGACCCAAAAATTACATTTTCGAAATACCGAATCATTGCACTGACCCACTTACCGGGGAGGATCCTTGAGAGACTATTGATATTAATTAACTTTTGAGTGCACGCTAAACCGTACGGGTGAACGTCACGTTTAATTCACCGCTCTCCGCTGATATTTGAAAGCGTTTGAACCCGTGTTCGGCACCATGTTTTCCCAGTCCTTTTTCATCCGCAGTTGTGTATTTTTTTAACATTTTGTCGCACCCCGCCGCTACTCGATTTTATGCTTCAGAGTGTTTTTTTCCGATATAAAGACTAATCACACTATTTAGCAAGCTCCGCCCCCCCCCGCCCCCACTTCCCCCCGCAACAAAGTTTCCCCCTCCAATTTCAGCGCAACTTCTGATTAACGGCCGGCTGGGAGAGATATTTCCAGCTCCTGGTGAAACTGTGTGGGGCCCGCTTCGAAATTTCTCTAAATATTTAATTAAGCTTGGTAAGCCTGCTTTAATTTTATTTGCTCTTTTCCACCGTTTTCCCAGACTCCCCGTTTCTCTCTCGACCTGCATTGCCTCTCTCTGCATTTACATTTTTTCGTGCCTTTTTCGTTCTAAACTTTCATCATCTCTTTGCTTCTAATTTAGCCATTGACCACGCCTTCCGTTTTTGCCATTTCTTCTCCGGTTCCTCTTTCACGTGTATCGCCTTCCTTTCATGACGTCCTCCTTACTAATCTCTTCTATCATCGCCCTGGACCACTACGGTAGACATGAAGGTCTAGCGGTGACCCTGAAGGCCCTTTAATTCATGCACGAATTGATTGTTTATGCCCTATTAACCCTGAAATTATAAACTACTATGCTATGGATTTTCTTATTGCGCCCCGTTTAGTTTACACTTTAGGGGTTGTATCTTACGCCTAAACTTATTTTGGGCATTAAATTAAATATAAAGGCATTTCTAAGCTGAGTCGGTCAGTTAAATATTTAGCCCTAATACTGATTTGAAGCTCAAACTCTCCACCATCTAACAAAAGGTTTGAAGAGGATATGAGGAGGACAATATGAGGAGTGAGGTAGTTTGCCCTTATGAGTCAGAATGATGAGAAGGAAAAAATCCACCTATTTGCAGTACAATGACCTTATGAATAACACTTTTACAACGCTTGATAAAGAGTAAGCTAAATAAAAGCCATCAAACAGCAGCATCTATGTCTCAGCAACTTTGGCCCTATGAAAGGTTACCTTAGATACGGGAGTGATTATAGGTTATCAATAAATTAATGTGTCCAAGCGTGACTTTGTGGAACTCACCACACATATTGAAAGATAGAATACTTAGTAATTTCCACAGCTGGTATTTATTTGACTAGTTGAGTCTAGGAGTTGGTTTGGTTTGAAGACGTCAACTCAACTCGTCAATAAATACCTGGTACGGAAATTAATAAGTACTCTATCTTTCCAGAGGTTATAAATATTTTAATTGCTATTAAGCTGTGTATTAGTGTGTTACGTATTTTGTCAACGTAGGTTAATGTGAAAGTACGAAGAGGGTCAACTTTACCAAAGGCCTTACCATGCCTGGTACATATTAAAAGTATAATAAAACAAAGCATTATATTTCTTTAGATTTTCCTGAAGTGTATTTTTATTATACACATTAATTAATGCTTTACTTGATATCGTTAATATGTATAGTTATTAGGCATAAACCAACAGGCTACGGTGGCGAAGTGGTTATCGTGCTAACACGCTAGCGCTTCAATGGGAATGGTCGTATGTGTTTTGTTATTGTTTGTAATATATTTTAAAATTGATGTGATTTGGATTAACTTTCTGCATCCATTTTAGAAGTTGTTGTTGTTTTTGTTACTATTATTATCATCATCATAATATTTACTGGATCTCATTATAATTGAATACAAAGTCGCAACAAACTCAATAAAGATATGTAAAAATATTTTTTTGTAAACGACGCTTTGGTATTCCTGGGCTATTGAAGCTATTTGAACAAATTTTAATGTTATAATGCATAAAGGCATCAATATACACCTCATTACGTATATGTTAGCATAACGCTGAGGCACCTGATGTTAGATAAAAGATAAACGGTGGAGAAATAATACTTCATTATCTCCACACTTTCCTTAACACAGAAATCCGCTAATTTATTGCAGCGGAGGCTAACAAATACGGTGAAAGTCTCTCGCGATTCCCATCGCGGATAAAGATGTACCTCTGAATCATTAATTTGAATGTTTCAATTTGCAATTACAGATTATATCGATAAAGGTTTGATCGCATAAATAACTCTGCAACCAGCTGCAACAATATTTCAACGCAGTTTGTGATTACGGCGCTTATTGTTGTTTCGATATCACTTTCACTTCTCGTCCTACTTTCACATACATCGTGTTAAAGTAGACAAGATGTATAACAGGCTTCGATAGAAGCGATATGCCACGTTTCCCCTCATACCCTTAATTGTTTTACTGATCGATTCATACTCATACATACATTTTTCTTATAGACGTTGATATAATGCTCCCATCTTAAGATTGGTTGTAGTTAAATACGACGTAAGCTACTTTAGAGTTCGAGAAAAGTCCCAAATAGACGTTTCTTGCGAACAAACTAACCGTTGAAGAATTCCAACCAGCAGGAGTTAGGGTTCTCAGTGGGGTTGCAATTTTTCAACGGTTAGTCTCCTCGAAAATAATGGCTCTTTGGGACTTTTCTCCAACTCATAAGTCTTACCAAAGCCATGTTCCTTTTCCTTATAAATTGTAAGCTTCTTTGATTAGAATGATTACTTATCGTCTCCATTAGTGACTAATATTGTAAATGCATTGTTGACAACATTTAATAAAATCTTTCCAATCCTACAAATGAGACTCTCACTTCTGTGTAACAAAAGGAAACGTTAGTATGTTTGCCTCATACTTCGACAGTTAATGCTGTAACATGTAAAGGCATCAATATATAACTTCTTTGGTTAGTGTAACGCTGAGGCACCTGATGTAAGGTTAAAGAGAGGAGGTGGAGAAAGTATAGTATATAGTATAGTTTAGTGTAGTATAGTATGCGTAAGTGCATTTAGCATGAACTCGTCAACAATATATACAACCTTAGACTTCCTTCCGGTATACAAAACATTTTACATTATATAATTAAGGATTGTAACAGTGGCTAAACATTTTTATCACGATCTTGTTTAAATTACACCACGCAGCACCACCGCCTTCCACGTGATGGCGTCATAATAATGATTTAACTGGATTTTAGTATTTATGCTAGAGGAAAAGTTTTCTTGAATAGATTTTATATTCTTCTGTCAATAATCCATGAGAATGGGGCAAAATGTGAGATCGAATTCAGGTTCGTTAATGACGATGAGATCCAAAATAAGTCATTACTCGCGGAGGAAGGCGTTATATTGTGGGACCCCACTACAACAAAATAGAGAAGACTTAAATGTACTTTTTCCTCAGGTTTTTATTAAAAAACGACCGGTTTCAATGAGAAATTGCTATCATTTGGTGCCAACAAATTTAACCCGAGTGAAATCAACGTATTCTCGTTTAACGTTGTGGAACTTCTCCACACGACACATTTAAAGAAAAACACTTGGTTAGTTACACCATTCACAATTCCACAACACTTGGTGAATTAGAATTAACTAAGCGTTTTTCTTAAGGGGTGTCGTTCACCCAAGTACCTTGATTCAGGGAGTAGGGATTTTTCTCTCTGATTTTTGATTTACGAGAGTTCTAAAATTCACTTTATGAGACGTAAAATAAAATGTATGAAGAGGAACTCACGAATTAACTTTACTTTTATTTATAGTGCGTAATTTTCATTATCTGCCTAAGCAAATGACCGTGGGTTAAATGACATTCCAATCAACGCTGAAAATGACATTTATTGTTTATACAGTACTACTTAGTCGCTCTCAGAATTTATTACTCACGATTAATGGTAATTAAACCATGAATTTCTGAGTAATTAAACCATGAATTTCTGAGTAATTAAACCTTGTGTACATAAAAATGGTAAATAATTGAATACCTTTTGAAGCCTAACTATTTACTCCGGTATCCACAACAAATTTGGTAACCGAATTTGTTGCTGTATTGGATGATATTGGATACTTATTAATTGTACATTTATTCTCATAGACACCGAAACAATTTTATTTTTTTCTAATTACGGATTTGATATTACCTTAATTTCAGCGATCAAATTGCGCGAATTTTCCGCAAAAGAGTAACGCTTCTAGCGGTCCTTTCATTAAGGTCGCTTTCCTGGCGCACGCCCTCGTTTTTTTAAACCCAAAAAAAACCAATCCAAATTTAAATAAAAAAAATTGCACCTCCTCTATTACCAAAGGCTGCGAAAATCTGATTTACGGCGGAGGTAATATTAATACATTTTTTTATGATCTCGCGGACGCGTAGCAAAATTAACAACCCGATATTATCGCTGTTTACCATTTATGAATCAATTACCACACTGCATTTCCAGGAAAATGGCGCGCCCCAGAAAATATCTTTGGGGAACAAACATTTGGAATCGAGAATGATTAATAAATTTGCACTCCATTTCGCCGAATAAATTAATACAACATTCCTCTCCCAACCCATTTTTTTTTGCCCCTGCATTTAAAGCCCTGGTTTTGCAGCGCGGAAAAACGGTGGGCCCATAATTTTTATCGCCGCGTCCTCCTCGAATAAATTGGGATCGCAGCAAACGGTTCGGCTAAGAGAAATTTTGTCAAATATTTAAGCACACCTCCGAACAGTTATTTACACGGAGCTTTTCCAAAAAAAGCGCGTTTATCACCGCTAACCGAGTTTCGCGATCGCCGAAACCTCCTTCCGATTATTCCCACGTCGAGTTTATGCGCATTCGTGACGTCACGCGTAAACAGATGCGAATATAAATATAAATAAACGATTGGCGTAGCAACTGATATCCGGAAGGCAATGAAAACGAACTATAAAAGTCAATTAACCCGACGAAAAATTGACGGGTTAAACCGATTTAGCTTTAATACTCGAGGAGATATACATATATTTTTTTTGTTTACATTTTTTGTCCAAAGTCAGGAAATACGTTCCGTCGCAATAAATAAAAAATGATTTAGACTTTTTGACTATGTTTCCTTCAGTATAACGTAACGAATAAAATATTTTGTTGAATATTTTAAGTAATTAAGTTTTTCGATGCCTAGTAAATGCCTATATCGACGCATGCGTCAAGTTATAAAATAGCGCTTCCGGGGTATAAACCAGCGAAGCAAGTTTGTGTTTATGTTTCTGAGGCCTTGTTGATGTAACCTACTACCCGTAGCAACCAGCCAATTCCAATACACGGAAGACTCGTCAGTATTTGATGATGAAAGCGTCACAAAGAAAAGGCATTAATTCCTTTCTAGATGCGGTTAATAGCACAAACTTGTTTCATTAAAGAAGCGCCTGAATTTCATATTTGGTAGAAAAAGCCGATAAGATGAGAGCTTGGATTGAAGGCAAGAATCACAAACGGAGTCACACACCCTTTCATTAAATTTCATTAGGTTTCTAATTTTACTGCGCCGAGGTCTTTTACTAAAACCATTGCATTATGAGATCACTACTTCAGCCTCGCTCTTTAATGAAACGGAAAGACGGCCAGCTATGATCACTTTCAAAATAATGATATGTATGTATGAGTCAGTAGATCAAGAAGCTTAGACGACTTCTTATGACAGCATATCGCTGTTGTGTCGTCCGCGTGATTTGTTACTTCAAATAAATCGTTATGTTCTGCGTTTATAAAATAAATAGTAGCAGGTCATTCAGTGTACACAAAACAACCCACCCACACATTTCATTCCAATCTAACACTATCCACAGAATACGCTGCTGTGTGCTCCTGTTAGCATGTCTCCATTGATTGGAGACATAGTATTCCATTGATAATCCATATGAGTGGAGTATGTTTCATTTGTCTTCTTACACAAGGAGAATACTTTATTTCCTCTCCTTTAGGCTCCCTTAGGGTTATGATTACATGGAAACTACCAGGGTTTAGTTGAGCTGAGTTATGGTTTAATCCACGGCATTCCTTATCCAAAGTGTAATTTACAAGTTCATTACGGAATTAGTGGGATATTCGCGCCTCTACGGTGAAAAAAAAATCTAAAGAATTTCCAAGAGTACAATTTAACTAACTTGCGAATTTAATATGTTAATGACTGATAAGAAAGAAGACGTCTATGGAATAGAATAGGAAAGTCCTCATTGCAGGCGAGATTTGGCTCTTGGAAAGTTAATTGGGCTGCGCGTTCGCCTTTGGTGGAAGCGGTCCCCGGTTCGATTCGCGATGAGGGCCCATACGTGCGAAATGACCAAAGTAGTCGAAACACTTTGAGCAATATTAGTTATACAGTATATAACAGCGAAATAATAATGCAATAGTAACATTATAATGATTCAATAGTTCAATAATAATAACATAATAGTATCATTGTTGAAAGTGCTTCGACAACGAAGGTCATTTCGCATATATTACATTAAAAACAATGCAATTTTATAAGATAATAATGATATAAATTAATAATAAAAGATCTATTACCAACATATTACAAAATGTTACGCTAATTTTGAGTACAAAGTCACAGATAAATACATTTTGCATTTAAGCCATGATTGGACTCACAAGCAAATAGTTTTATAAACTGATAATATAAACAAATTATACATAATCCAAAGTTGATAATCCAAATAAATAGATAAAAGGTCAATTAAGCAATAATAATAGTAATAATACAGTCCAATGATGTAGAGCTGATACTTTTAGAGCAATGAAAATTCCAAAACCATCGCCCCATTTGACTTCTTCGTCAATGCGACATTTAGTTCATCACTTCCCGCAAAGGGATCATTTTCTGGTGGCGCTGCAATCGATTCAAACGTATAGCTCAGCATCTTTCATCTCCGTTTGAACAAGGACGAAAAGAGAAGTAGCCGCGGAGCTAATTTAGAGATGTCGCTTCCATTTGCTGTCACGGCTTATTCACTCTTCAAAAAAAAAAAAAACGGTCCTCCATCCAATCAGACGACGCAGCCATTTAAACGAATCTTGTAAACCCCCCGTTGGCTGGCGTTATTGCGGCTCTTAAAATATCTCCCGGAAACGGTGCCACATTCATTATGGAGGGATTATTGGCAATCGATTTGAGTCTCAGTCTGTAACGACTTGCGCTAATTTAGGGTATCCCGAGGAGTGGGTAACGCTGCTGAGGGTAAAGAGGTGCCATTATTCACCGCGACATGCAAGAGACGTGTTTTTGGATACGCAGAGGATGTGGAGTCCGTGTTATCCCGAAGTAGAGTGTCCATTGTCCCATTGACGATAATGAGCGTAACGTCTCAACCGCTAGAAGCATTAAAATCTTAAGCGACGCGAGAGTATACCCATGGCTGCATAAAAAGAGAAAAACTGAAGAAGGATAATCTATATGCGTTAAAAAAATGAGGTCCCAAAGCCTTATTTTTTTAGTATTCGATATACATTTCCGCCGCAGTTACATCCTGGGTCAGATGGGGATACTAACTCACATAATAGTTAACTCAGATTATTTCGTAGTTAGTTACAAAAGTATAGCCTATATCTATTCAAATAATTAACATATTAACAACAAAACTAACTTATAACTTAAGTGTATAGATACATAAATACTGCAATCAGACTAATTTTTCCGCTAACGAATATTTTGTTGTTGTTTTTGGTCTCGGCAAACGAATATGCGTTCATCAACCGAATGTTGAAGTGAATACGCGCTAGTATAAAATAGTAAACATGAACGGACGGGCCATTCAAGTATCTTACCAAGATTACCTAGTGATTCCTACCGTTAAACTATTTGTTTACTACCGATACGCCACTCAAAAGTAGCTTGATTATGCTACCGAGAGGTACATACATGGAGTCGATGTAAATGGGGGTTCGAAGGTGGCAGTTGGTCGAAGGACAGCAGGTCGAGTGAAGAAGTTCAAATTATAACTAATAGTGACCAATTATAGTAGTGGCTCGCGGATATGCAAAAGGATACCCCGTACTCCTTTGATAAAAGCTGTCTTGGGTTCGTTTCTCAGCGGGGCCCATATGTGCAAATTGACATCAGCTGTGTAGCACATTTCAATACTAATAGTAGAATGATAATTAAGCCATTTTCAATTACAGTAATCATTTAAACGCAAGTTTTATAAAGTAGTAAGGCTTCATACACATTAGAGTTTTTGTACAACTTTAACGCCATTTTGTTGTATAACTTATGCAAATATTCTACTGTGATCACTGAAACCAAGTAATATGAAGCATAAAGATTAGGTTCATAACACAGCATCGTTTTCTACCCCACGATTTTGCTCCTTTGGGTTCAGTGTTGGCTTGAATTTGAAGAAATTTGTGAAAAATCGAAGACCGGCTTTTTTCGTAAAATTAGGTCAATTTTGACCTCCTGTAGAATTTTAATTCACCGGAATAAAAGTATATTATTTGGTAGTTTTATGCAGAATTTATTTAAGAATAGCCATGCAAAGTTTCAAAGTCCACGCTCAAAAAAACCATTTTCTCATTTTTGGCCAGCTTTTTTCGATTCTAGCCCACTGTGCGTCGTTTTCCTTTTTCTGTTTCGTTCAGCAAGGCATCGCATCTATTATACTTCGCCTTTTAACATCTATCAAAATTTTAATCATATTCCTGAACTCTCCTTTTGTTCCTCATCTTCGGAAACTCTAATTAATTCGGATTAACAAAACCATGCGCAATATCTGGATATCCCAATACCACGTTCAATTTCGGGAATCCTAGTAAGACCGCACTATACTGCGTTAAACGAAGCAGCGTTAAGAGGGGTCTTACTGTACATGTATCATATAGAGAGCGTGAAATTGAATAAATGTATAGAAAAGGCCCTTTTCGTCCACTTCCGAACGAGCAACTTGGTTTGACTTTGTCTTCCGAAAGTCATTCAAACCCGCGCTATATAAGGGAGCATTTATAAAGTGCTGCAGTGTGCATGTGTCGAAAGTGGTGAAGGAATTGAAGTACGGCCTTTGTAAGTCGCTCTAGGCACGCCGGAACAATGTTTTAAACGCGCGCTCAAAACCCGCTGTCTCAGATCTTCCCGAATGGAAACAAGACCTGGAAACACTCTTCATTCGAGAGCTACTTCTATTCGGTCTCCTAGCGCCGTCGCCTAGCACTTCTCTTCAAATCGCTTAAGCTTCCAGAACGAAAGATTCCACTTGAAGCACCGCATTGACCCGAGGAAGTGAAGAGTAATTTGAATACGAAAAGCTTCGTTCTGAAGTTCCTGGCCTTTTTAAGGGAGAAAAAGCAGTTCCGCTCATATATTCCGCGCCGGGATTGAATAAAAATTCCTAAAAAAAGCTCTTACGTATACAAAATCAATGACTCGACATGATAATGTGACCTGAATTCTGATTTGACTTTCAAAAACGGATATTTTCCGGAGTTATTTTTTTTGTTTAAATGGTTCGTTTGACAAAATATTAAAGATTAATGAGATCTGTGGAGAAGTTTGGATTGGCTGTGCGCCTCATACGTGCTCCCTAATGGGGTTATTATGCACGGTGGGCCCGTCTGGAGTAAGGTATCATAGGACCTCAATATGTTGTACATGTATGGCAGGAATTGCGTACTTTGCTGACGTCGATAAGGAGTGCATTAACCTCATATGACTGCGACCGAAAGTCGCTGAGACATTCCGAATAGTTCCAGAAAAGGAATATTGATATATGGTAAATTTGTCAGACGTTTGGAACACTCATGCGGGGTGTTTTGAAATAACTTTGTAGCCAATGCGGTGGGCACGAAAATATGCCAAAGCAGTCAAATATTTAGAATGGTGCCCTTAAGCACCATTGTTTCGAGTATTTGGATGGATTCCGGTGGAGGTGAATGGCCTCATCCAGACATACACACTAAAATTAGAGTATTAATCTATAATGGAAAGAAAAACGATTGTCGAAGAGCTTATGGAAGTAAAAGAAGAAAGGCAACTGATGAATGTTATGGAGAAAAGGAAAGTAAAATTCTTGGGTCATCTACTGAGACTTGACAGTCTGATCGGAATAACGTTAAAACGAAAAGTGTTGGGTAAGAAAGGAAGGGGAAGACCTAGGAAGAAATATATTGACGATATCCAGACTAGGATGGTCAACTCAGGCCGGAAACAAAAGCTCCTGGATGCAGAGTCAAGGCTTAGCCTTTACAACTACATCTATATCAATACCCTACAAGCCGCCTTTCTGCGTGTGGCAGGGGGTGTAAACACCGGATGTTCGAGCTATTTCTTTATCTTGTTCTTATCGCGTATCGTTCGCGGAAAGAGTTAGTCCTTAAAACAACTTGTCCTAGCATATATTTCCCTTATGTTACGCTCATTGTCAGATCGGCCAAAAAATATACGCTTTAGATAACTGATGGATGGAATCTATAATGATTTACCTGTAAATTTTACAATGAATTTCTAGATCATTCACACTTTTTGTGGTTGATTCCGTCTAATAACTCTTTCACAGCACCAGATACCTATTGAGAAATACCTAGGTAACCTTTTTGAGAGCGTGCACCAAAATCATCCAAATCTCTGACACAATTTTTTCCCACGTGGCACCCAAAAATTTTTGAGAACATATAATTTAACATCTTGATGTTTGATATGTTATTGATTGTGCAAATCGTGTAACACTAACTTAATGAAAAAATATCACAGTATTTACCCGAACAATTGACCCCCAGAGACAAATCCTGGCAACGCCTCTCAACTCATCTTTAATGGCCAGGATATCTCAGAACTCAGAGCCCGAATAGTAAAAAGTGAGAATAATCTAACTTCCGAATTTCTAACAGGTGAAAGAATTTCAACAGTGAAATATTCCAAATTTGCGCTCCCCCCGCAGCCTCTCATGGCTTCAAATAAAGAATGGTGCTTGACGTTACAAGATTTTCCATAGGTATTGCTTTCCTTCGAAAAACGTAAGGAAGATCTCTTTGTAGAATGCAGCCACTTAAAAACTGAGGCCCAGATACTGTGCATCCACGGAAGCTCCGCTCGGCCGACACTTGGCTCAAAGCTCAATTTTTACCATAAATTACACCATAAAGATGCGTTGTAGTACAAATTCTGTGGTCTTGCCTAGAAACCTGCTAGTAATGTTCCTTAACAACCGCTGTTAAATACCTGTTTGGGTGGGTCTTCGGTAGATGTTGAATTTAAATTGTGCTTTGTTCTCGTTATTCTTAAATCTAAGAAAGTTAGTGTGCTGTTTGCTTCTTCTTCAAATGTGAATTTGATGGAGTCAAGTTGTTCATTCAGTATTTCTCTAGACATTCTGAAATTTTCGTCTTTGATGTGTCGAAAATGGCGGAAATGTCATCAAAGTATCTGAGCCATATGTTAGGAAATTACTGAAAGTTTTCTTTGCAATTTCTTTCGAAGTAAGTCATGAGTAAGTCGGCAGGGAAAGTTGATAAGTAGTCTCCCACAGTGGTTCCATTGGTTTGTTTACAGGTTTCCTTCTATTTGAAATAAGTTTTGGTTCATGCATACTTTTGTCAGGAGAATATATTCTTTGGTTAACTCAGGAGAGAGATTCTGCTCCGTAAGCCATTCTTCCAACGGTTTGTTTGCTTGCAAACAACGGCTTTTTGGAGCTTTTCTCGAAATTTTGTCTTACCAAAGCCGTGTTCCTTTCTCATAAAGGAGAAAAATGGTAAGCATATTATTTCGTTTGTATTTACCCTAAGAAATATCATTAATAAAATGAATAGCTGTAAAAGCAATTTTTAACGGTCAATTGCCGCCAGAAGCTGTCATAATCCAAAGCCTGTCCTAAATGTATTCTATCTAGTCCACTTTTTAACTAAATAAGTGGTTAACTAAGTCCCATTGACCAAGGGGCATCAGTATTAGTAACCATTTTTGCAGCTCTTTAACCTATTCCCGTTTTGCGCTCGTTGTCTAAGAAATCTTTCCGTAAACCCTCTTTACTTTTCTTGTAGTTATAACCTACTGTGAAGTCACGCCTATAGTCTGGAGAGAATCTTTCTGGATCGAACTTCTCTGGATCAGTATATATCTCAGAGTCGTAGTGCAACCTGTAGACCGGGATCGTCACCACCATTCCTTCCTCCAACCACTAACCACTATCGGGTACTTCACCTTCTGGATTAGACAGGAAATATCTCCTCCTGTACATCCGATTCAGACTCTAGCCTAGAGGAAACATCCTCAGTGTTTTTTCGTTCAACGAACGAACGAACGAAGGAACGAGCAGAGCATATAAATGAGTAGAAAAATATTGTAAAATATCAACTCATCAAATACAAAAAATTATATCAAAGTTACGATACGCACATTTCAAAGTCTTATATGTATTCCTCCTTCTCATTTTAGTATCGAGATACAAAGTTAAAGGGAATCGATGTGCCCTTTACAGAGAATAAAGTGTAACCGAATTACCAATTTACAGTTTTAGCTCTCGATTGGCGCTGATTCTAGTCATGTGCTTGAATATATGAAGAGAATCTACTTACAGCTACTATAGCTTTAAGCTTATGTCAGCCCGTGCATAATTTCATCGTCTTCTAGAAAAGGATTTGAAAGTATTTATTGAAAATTACGTGAATCTGCATGCAAGTTATCCCTTGAATTCTAGTGGCATTACCATGGTAGGGATGTGCAAGGAAACATTCAAAATGACTATGAAATAGAGTATTTTTAGGAGAGATACGTAATGGATCATGTAATTTAAAGTAGCTTCACTACATCACACTACCAGGAAATTTTCAGAAAACCTTTTCATCGAAACTTTTGTAAAATATTACTGTACTATGATAAAAGTAAATCTGACGCATATTTACTGGTATAGAGAGCATGATATTGAAAAAATGGATGTATGTAACTACCAGAGAGTGAACTCCGTAAGCGATTAACATTAAAATGAAAAGTACATTATTATTTGTGATTAATTGGAAGTCACATGTTATGGGATGATTTATACTAAACTTGATGGCTCTAATTACCTCTGATTGATATGGTGAAATATGCCGTCGTGTTGGAAGCGATCAATATTGATGTAGGATGAGTTTGCCAAAACAGCCGGATGAGTCATATCGAATAATGTCACCCTCCTCCCAGAAAAGGAATTACCAAATCTAATGGCTATAGTGGGCAATTATATAATTGTATTCGAAAATGAAAACACAAATGAACATTTTGTTAGGCCTATAATTTCTTAACAAGACATTGGCGTTACCTCAAATTATGTACGGTTTCGATGCTGTTGGTTAAAGATTTCAATGTACATTTGGTCCAGGAAACGGAACAGTTCATACAAAACGTAGATGCTTATGGCTAAGTAGCATAACATTATCAAAACGTTGGTTTCTTTGTGTGATTCTCTTGTGATATCATTTATAAAAGTGACTATAAACTCAAAAATGTAAGAAAAAATACCAATAGTTCTATCTGATGCATCACTGAACACATTTCCGGAGAATTTGCTAGACAATAAGCATGAAAATATTGATTTTAGAAGGGACAACATGTAGCATATGCCTCCTACAGAAAAAATAAATCCTATGATATGATAGTGCTGGGATCTTAGCATTTTCAGAGTCGTACCAAAAAACATTTTAATTGGAGAAGGTTTAAGTATTGGATGTACCGCTCAGTTGTAGAAAATCAACTCTCGGTAAATCTGAAAAGGAAAGAGAAATAATTAGTTTATTACTACTGGAATGTTTGCAGACAAAGGGAAATGAGTTCATACATTTTATGACGGAGACAGTTTCCTAAGTAGTTCTGTTTCCTCTTTCTTGACCGCAGGTAGTAGATGAAGATCGGGATAACTTTACATCAACACCAGAATGAGTTTCGATGATTCAATAAACTACTTCAAAAGCGCAAGAGGGCTAGAATAGAGGTGCATTCAATGATTAATTTTTGTTTCCTCCGTTTATATGCGAGATAAAAACTTCCTAGTACGATATAAAATTTCTATGGAATAAATTAATCACATTTGCTGCCGGAATATAACAAGATAATAGTTGTAAATTTGATTTAAAACTGCCGAATTGACAGTGCAACTAAATAGGGGTGACGATGGCGCTCAACCGGGCCATGCCGCGCAGTCGAGAAAGCTTCCGCAATCTCAGGATAGTAGGTGAATCGATGGAGTTGTTTCAGATTCTATATATTAAACCTTAGATATGGACATGGTATGAGAGACTTGATATTTGGCTGCCGTTTTCATATTTATTTTCCTTACTTTATCTTAAAAGTTGGCCGAAAAAGATGCCTGTCATATTGTTATGTAACATGAGCACCATCTTTGAGCTAAAATTCAACAACGAATAAATATATCATAAATCATTCTAGAATACTGCATTATCGGGTTTCCCAGCATTCTCCTCCAACAGCGACTACGTTTACATTACAGCGGCAGACTTGAAAGTTTTTCCAAAATATCCGAGAATACATTTTTGTGTAAAAACTGGCCAAGTTCGACACCCTGTATCTTTGTAACTTGTATAAATAAACGGAGAAGTAAATACAAAATAGCAAAATTCAATTGTTTTCGAACAGCTATACGAAATTTCGGAAAGTGAGGAAAGCTACTAGGAAAACGACGCTAAACTATCGAGTCTCTTATGTCATGTCAATATCTAAGGTTTCTAAATATAGAATGTGAAAAAAACTGTTTCGATTTACCTGCTACCCTGGGATTGCGATGGCTTTTTCGATCCCGCGGCATGGCCCGGCTGAGCGCCACGGTCACTAAGAATTATGTTGCGTTGCCTATTCGGCAGTCTTATTACGATCTTTGAGCGATTATCATGTAATATTCCGGCTTTAAATGTTTTAAACTTATCATTATATTTGCAATTGTTCCACAGTAATTTTAGCTGTTCCTATGATCTTTACTTGAACAATCATTTTTCATTTGATCTCAATAGGAATTTTTCGATCGTTAACGTGAATATTTTATCGAATACGGCTAATTTTTACATGTTGATGTTGCTATGATCAATGAAGTACGCCTATAATTTCAGATATTATTAGTTAGAGAATGCCATACCACTACCCTGTGTATTCGCGAAGCTCCTCTTATATCCAAACACGAATCTGACTCTAGAAACACTATTGAAACCCCTGGGGTTCGATATCGATATGGTAAGAAAATCAAATATCAAACTTGGAAACACTGACACGAGTGTTGCACCTCCGATGTGAACGAAATATTTTTTTAATGTTAGTGAAACTGAAGTTAAAGAACGTGGAAGTTGGGTTCGTCTACATGCTTTAGTTTTTTAGTAAATATTAATTTTCCTTTCTTAATTTTTAGCCATAAATACCCATAACTGTATGGTTTGGTGTAGTGGTTACAATGCCTCCCATGCAGAGGGCCGGGGTCCGAGTCCGATTCGTGATGTTTTTTATCACTCTTATTTATTTTCTATGCATTCAGATTTCCATGCAGGTCTATGAAATCACTCATTGACGGGCAAAAAGTAATTCCTTTGAAGGAAACATACCCCAAACAAAAAGACTCCAAGTATATACAAGGTGTGATCAAAAACAAAGCGGAATTTTTAAATTTCCCGGGCTGTATAATTCCATTTGTCAAATTGTTTTTTTTTTCTACTGGTATAGATGACCCTAAAGTACATTGTTAAGGGCAGCCATTTTCAAAGCTTAGTCTATTGTTGGCAGTCAAGAAGGTTACACGTGTTTAATTAAATGTGATCGGCGATTTATGACTTGCGGCAAAAATGGAACAAAAATTTGCATTAAATTCTGCGTTACAAATTGAATAAAGTGCTCCACCACATTGGAAATGTCAATCGTTACTTTTGGCGAATGTCCAATAAATAAAACGAGCGTTAACAAGTGGTACAAACGTTTTCAAGAGGGTCGTGAAGACCTTGAAGATGACGAGCGCCACAACCACCGTATTCACCGAACATGGCTCCCTGTGATTTCTCCTATTCCCGAAATTGAAAAAAAAACCTTGAAAGGACGACGTATTGCCAACATTGAGGTGATCAAGACATAATCGCTGAAGGACTTGAACGCGTTACCTCTTTGACTGCCAACAATAGACTAAGCTTTCAAAATGGATGCCCTTAACAATATACGTTAGGGATATGCCTACCAATATACAGGAAAAACATTTTGACAATTGGAACTATACAGCCCGAGAAACCTAAAAATTCCACCTATTTTTTGATCAACACTCATACCTTTTGAGTTGCGAACTTTGGAAATTTGTGCGATTTTGAAATTCTTCCGTTCTGTATGGAATTCCATTTTGCGTGGGATATTGCCCGTCTTTACTAATCGCATGGAATCATTTCAGTGATTTGAAATTCAGATTTCTAGGCGCGGACGGAATCGTTATCACCAGCAAAAAGAAGTAACTGAAGTTCTGCAGGAATCCGTCATATTAACAACAAACATGGCGAGCCACCTGTTTACGGTGACGATACACGATGAATAATTGGAAGAGGAGAATTGAATGGAAACATTTAACCGTAAAACCTTTCGAGATGCTGATCTATTCTTACGAGGGCTTCGATTGAGCCGCTGTTGTTCTCCGACCAGATGAATATGCACAATCAACAACTTGTATAATTTATGGCTGAATGCCGCACTACTAGAAAAAGGAAACTCAACGGCTAGTTACCTAAAAAAGCGTTGAAAATCTAAGAAGCCATTCGCACTAACACAAACGATGTCCATGCATACACTGTCAACAAAACCTGCGTTAATTACTTCGTTTGACTGATCGGTGATACAACGGATGGACTGACAATGGATTAAAATAGTCACTTTACTTACAAAAATGCGCTGCAATGAACCCGAGGAAGGACGAAACTGCAATGAGATTTAAAAAAGCCGAGCTTCAAGGTTATATCAATTGAGCTCTTCATGGGCCAAGCCAGTATCAGCATCAATATCAATGAACATCAGTCCTTATCTACAGATACGCATGAATACTTCTTTGAAAGCAGATAAGAGTTCTCTGTATTCATCTTTACCTTCTTCAATCGCTCGTTCAGCGGGGCAGTGAGTATGATAAGCAGATAGCATGATAAGCAGACGTTTAACTGAAAGGATTTTGCCTTTCGCGTTACTTTTACCTAGAGCAGCGATTCCCGTTTCGGCAACTAATGATTTCGGTAACTAATCCGTCGCAGTCCTATTATGACAATATGAAGCAAGACGAGGCGAGAGATCGCTTTTAATCTCATTAATCTTTGGCCCACCGTTATGCTTTCCGTGTGTACGCTGAACTTAAAAACTTAAAAACGGTGCAGAAAATGAAAATATATGCGTGATGCGTGTTTTCCTTCATCATTGGTCTAAGTCCTTTACGATCAACAAAACGTAGCCAGGTTACTTACTCAACAGAAATAGGAAACCTTTCATTTTAGAAACTATTTCTGGCGTTGACAGACAAAACCTTCAATACCCTTCTAGTTGGACGAAGACAGGTCCTCATTTACGAAGAGCCTACAAGGCCATGGCCATTAATGGAATCCTCTACTACTCCTTTAGATTCCTCAACATAAACCCCCACTAGTCTCTTCCCCCACATTCAGAGACTCAGCAGTCCCGCTGTTGGGCAGCGAAAGTAAGGTTAGAGTTTCACAGATATTTCCAAATTATTCCCCAACGAAACCTTACTTGGCATTACACCATGCATAATGACAATGTCTCCAATACATCTTCACTTCTATCGTTAGAATTAATGCGTACATATTTCCTCATTACATGCTCTAGCTCTGGGGTAGGCAACCTTTTGCTAACTGAGTGCCGAGTAACCGAAGGTTTCAAATAATTCAGAGTGCCAACAACATACGCATTTTTACACAAATCAAGGTCAATATACTCGTTCTACGACATATTTTAAAGTTGATATGTAAAACATGGAGCTTCTGCGTGCCATTGGAAATTGGTAGGCGTGCCAAGTGTGGGACGCGTGCCGACCCCGCTCTAGCTATTGTGAAGTTTTCAAAAGCGGCGATAGCTATATTTACAGTACTTCAAATGGCAGCAACACATTTGCTATTTCATTCTGATTTTAGAACGAAACAACTAAACATCTGAAGTGATACTTGGTGGAACATCTCCTTAATTTACTAAGAATTATGTAGCAAAATTTGACTGTCCACAATTAAAGTAAAAACATATGCGACCGGTTTCGAGGTAATAATAACCTCATCAACTGGCAAGACAGAGCTGCTAGGAGACAATATTTATAGGGAAGGAAACAGAAAAAAGGGGGTCGAGAGAAGTAAAGGGAATGTAAGGGAAGAAACATAGGCTCCGAGTACGATGCAAGGGCTATTCAAAGGTTCAGGTTAATGATGGAGGGAGGGGGTTTAAATGGAGGAGCAGAGATATTAGCAGAGGTGAAGGATTCTATGAAACAAGATATTCGTATGCTAGGTTCAGGGAAAAGTGATTGATGGTGGATGATGGTGTAATTCTTCCAATAGGTTAAGTTTTCTCCCTTTGTGTCCGAGATGGAGGGTTAGTGGGGTGAAGGAAGCATTTTGATTACTATCCGTTAGAAGATTGGGTAATGGGAGTTTCCGGAATTTTTAAGGAAACTTCGATTCTTCAGCGCGTTTCTGAAAATCAAGGACTGTTTTCTCTGATTTCAATACTTTTTCCAATTGTTACGTAATTCTTAACTGCTTTCCGAATATACAGAGATTGATTTATAATTCTTAAGTACCTTTTTTATGTCTTTAAAGTGCTCAAAATTTAACAAGAAATTAAGCAAGTTTTATGCTTTCCCTTTCATTTCAGATAAATAGGAGTACTTTACAAGTAGATCGAATCTTGAATAACGTGCAACATTTCCCTTCATGACGTTCCTTGTTCTACATTGGTGGAAATTCATTTCGCTGAAAAAATGTAAGATATTTTTAAAAAGGTGGAAGAGAACGTATATTTTCAAACCATTTTATAGACCTCCTAGTGGTTTATAATATGCGAGCGATAAAATTAGCAATTAATTCTCTTCTAGATGAATGAAAGACGGCCTTATACCGAAGAAGAGTTGCAGGAGCTTCTTGAAGAAATTGCTAATGAAATGGCCGAGGATTCGGATACAGAAGGTCATTCGATGCGGATGATGTATTTCCAAATCATTAACACCACGAGGTACGCCTACTCCGACGGGAATATTTAAACCAAGTGTTACCCCGACGCCTGCATCTCGGCCAAGAAGTCGAGCCTCTACAATAGTCGTTCAGGAAAACGAGCCCGGCCCCTCATTTAGGTCGCCTTCATGAGTTAAAGTTTTGGGGTTGGAAGTTAGGGTATGGATGAGAAACGCCTCTATTCCTAAAAAAATTGCGATTTCCCAGTTAAAGGAACCTTATGGTCCGTCAACATCGGCCACGGAGAATACTAATCCGTTAGATGTTTTCTAGCCATTCTTATCTTCCGATATAATTTTTTTTTTATTATCGAAGAATCCAATTTTTAAGCTTCCCAAAAAATGGAACCAACCGAGGTGTAGCATTTCAGGTGGTTTTGGGAATTCTGATAATCGTGGGGCTTCATAGGGTTCCCAGCATTAAACTTTTTCGGTCCCAAGACGAAAATTTTCATGTGGAAATTATTTCCAAGATAATGCTAGTGAAATGGTCCCTAAGAGTTTTTTTTCACGCCTGTATATCAACGATAATACCAGAATTCTGAGGAAGAATGACCTCGGCTTTAATAAATGATGTAAGATTTCACGATTTTTCGACCACATGAATAAAAAATTCATGGAAATTTTCAACCTCTCCAGGTGGCTTGCATTCGATGAACCGATGGTTAAATTTAAAGGAAGATCATCACTGAAGCAATATTTTACAATGAAGCTAATAAAAAGAGGGTTCAAAATCTGGGCCATTTGCAACAGAATGACAGGCATTGGCCTAAAAATTTATAGGGGGAAGGAGGACAGTTCTATAATCCGCTGACATTTGGGAGAGGGGTTGGTTTATGAATTGATGGAGGGGTTTCAATATAAAGGGTGTGGGGTATGTTTTGACCGTTAATTCTCGTTAAATGATTTGGTAGACTGCTTACTGAGAAGTGGCATATTCAGCTGCGGAACGATAAGGGGGGATAGGAAAGGATTATACCCCGCAGATAAATTCATAATAGGTGCTGAATTTGGCAGGTGGGAAAGTGATTTTGTTCATACCGAAGATATTTCTATTGTAGAGAGATAGAAGTGCTAAGCCTGTCTGTGTACCGTCGTTAATAGTGATCCTTCCAAGTGAGTCGATGTGCTGCGTGATGAAAAAAAAATGGCTCAAGGAAAAGTGTTCTGTGCCCTGATGCCATTACCTCCTATAATAAAAGAATGGGAGGTGTTGATCTCCCATATATTTTGCAAGAGAATATAATTTTTGATCAATATAATACAAATTATTCCATCAAATGGAAAAGTAGATGGTAGTGGGTGAAACTTTTTTTCTTTTTAACTTACATTACTTACTTAAATTACAAGAATGCAGTGACAGTAAAAAGCTTTATTTGTAATGTTTCTTTCCAGAGGTCGTATCCGAAAAAGAACGCGATGAGTTATTCTTAATATCATCAATTAAAACACAACAAATAGGTGGCAGTGAGTAGAGTTATACAAATATATAAAACAACACACCTTATGAAAGAAAACTTACCAAAGAATCAAACGTAAAGTAATATATACAAAAGAATTACATACAAAAGAATAACACATCACACCTCACAATAATTGTTCCATAAGAAGAGGAAGAAAGGTTTAAAGAATGAAATAATGGTAATGATGAAATTTGCTTCATTCTCTTCTTCATTTCCCTACAGTTATTTGGAAAGGGCTTAAAGATCCTCCTTGGGAGATTGTTCCAGTCCATTCCCGCCCTAGAAGCATAAGAATTTTTCCCACGTCTTTTTCCTTTGTGTACACACTTTGTGAGGATGGTCTTTTCTCCCATAAAATGTTGGGTGGAAAAGTCTCTCATTGAGCTCCTTTATTTCCATTTTATTAGTGACCAACTTATAAAGCAATCTTCGGTCCTTTCGCCGCTTTTCCAATGATTCCCATCCCAGATTCGCTAATAGTCCAGTAACACTATCCGTCATTTCAAAACGCCCCATTATCTTGAATTTCAATCTAGATTCGCGTTGGATTTGATTGGTAAACGCTCGTAAAGGAAGCAAGCTGGTTCGCGGCCAGCTGTGTATGGGAAGACAATAAAGGAGTGCCACTGGGAGGCCTACATCCGTCTATGATAGCGTTCGGATTTCATCCCAAAAGATACCCGATAATTTGCGAGAAATGCGATGTTGCACTATGCCTGGAGTGCTCTATTCCGTTCCATAGGTAGGCTAGAATAGAATGGAAGGAAGTAATGTTACATATAAAATTAGACGTGATTCTCCATTGTATATTTACTCAACATGATGTTTTATTATTTGTATTTTTTCTATTACAATTCGATGTTTCTATATATTCACTATATTGACATTTATGAAAAACTTGCTGATTTCTATTTCTCCAATGAATGACGTTTTATAATGAAAGAAACTTCGTACTTTTCCACAGGAATCTTAATTTTGCTACCGGTTCCGTAAGCGTACTTACATCTTCAAACACTTTGTAAGTACGCTTACGAAATCGGCAGAAAAATAAAATTCCTGTGGGAAAGTACTAAATTTCTTTTATTCTAAAAATGTCTTTTCACGAAGTCACGCCTTCCGATATCGACATAAGTATTACGTTTTATTTTCGTTGCGTATATCTTGTATTAACTTTTCAGTTACTCAATATTCAGCGTTTTCGTACAAATTTGTACTGTAAATTAATTTTATTTTCATTTTATGTTTCATAAATTGGGTTTTTATTACCTGAGTAATCTCTGTTATTGAGAATACGAACTTGCAGTGCTTTTGTATACATATATAGTATTCAAAATTCAATTTTTTTCTGAATGCTTCTTCAGTAATACAACATTTAATTTTTTGTCTCATAATAAATTCTATCTTTAAAAGAAAATTAAATTATTGTCATGGATTATCCTTTATATTTCATCTACACTTTAATTTAGACGGTAACATAGCTGTGAAAGAAATAGCCCGTTCTAATATAGATTACTATTCCATTGTCAATCATTCGACAGCCGAAATTTATTAAACTTTCGAAGAAAATAAATATTTACATTTCCAGCGATTTTGGATGCATGAGTTTAACAAAATAGTTTCACGAAGTCCCTACAAAAACCACTGGTACATTGGAGTATGACAACTCCTCAGTTTCGTAAGTAACCGGACCATCCCTTTTCAGTTATAAGCATTCCTTTTTTTATTATTTTTGTTCTGGAGACCTAATAGATGTACATAATTCGCTTAAAAAATTAATATCCACATCAATGCAGGAGTTTCGCCCTAAAAGGGTCATAAGTACCCATAAATAGTGAATTAAAATGGAATTGTTCCCTTCGTCATATATAATAAATACAATCAGTTCTAAAAACCACTGAATGAACTCTGGCTGCCTATGGAAAATTCAAAAATATGTTTCCATCCTCTTGCAGTTTTACATACGCGGTGTTACCTGATTGGCGGATTGTCGGAAACGGCGATACTGGCGCCTAATCGCTCTTCATTTCTTGGAATTAGTTTAGTCTAGTCGTGACTTCCAAGGAGAGCGGACGTTTGAAGAGGTCTCTCAGGATCGCGTTGCTGTAAACGTCGGTAAGGCGCGCTTCTTGTTACTGTAATTTCTCATGGTAAGTGACACCGAATCAGTACAGGTGCAGTAGGTACTTATGAATTTCTGTAAAATGCTTCTTAAAATCAATAGCAGACTTCGGAAGTGAGGCGCTCAAGGTTGTGAAAAGGGAATGAACAACCAGTAACTCAAAAGAAGGTGTGACCTTCGAGAAGTTTCTTCCTACCAGTGGTCCCAAGGCGTTTCTTCCGCGCTGAAACTCTGCAAACAGTGAAGGTAACTGTGGTAGGTTGGAGAGGAAGCCACAGTGAGTCTGTTCTTCTATAATTTAAGTTTAACAAATTTCGTTTTAATTTCCGTGGCTGCACGTCCAAAAGAAATTTTACTTACGTTTTTCCCTGTATTTCCAAAATCTTTGTTACTGTTTCTTATGTAATCGTTTTGTAATATCTTGTTCGGATTTAACGAGAAGGTGCAGATAATTAGGATAAATGAGCCAATCGATTTAACGAACAGCGTTTTGTTGTATTTATACAAGTACATTGCTCATCTAATGTAGGTGCCCCAGAATTATCTATGAAATATTGTTTAATGTATTGCGTACTTTCGCGGAAAGAAAAGCTGATGATGATTTCCGGGTTCATCCAAAAATGTCACTAAAAATTCCACTGACTATTGGAGTCCTTTTTGATTACCATCGGTCTGAATCGGAAAAATGTTGTTGAAGGCCGCCCCATCGTTACGTATTAGACGAATTTGATTTAAAATCGAGAAGTTTTGCTTGCAAATGTCGGCGAGTAAATTCTATGGAATTTGCGCGTGTATGAGGGAATAAGTTCAAATCTTGCATTTCTCTCGCTAGGCGCATTCGACTCTCAGTTCTAGGAATTTTAGACCGGGTATATGGAACCTTCTGGCAATGTGACGTTTTTCCTGTGTTCATTGTGAGTCCTTACTATGTCAAGTGAAAGTTCGTTCTGAGATTGTTTTCCAACGTAACTTCAATGCCGGAATATTTTAATGCGCGCATTGTCACTAAAACGCGGTGCGATGGTTTTATATACTGGCTAATGGTTTCATTTATCCTCTTAGTGGTGCTTGCGGCCTTCAGATAAGGAAGTTTTTCCACCCATCTCAGATATATTTCTCCAAATCTATTTTATATGAATGTTAAATTTTTGAAAGAATGGTTGAATTTTGTGAGAAGGCAATGTTTTAACGAGGTTCGTATTCTGAAATCTCCTTTTAATTTCGATAACCAATAGATTCTACTATGCTATTAATAATTTTTATATAAACATTTCTAGGAGTTTTTGATTGCGGTATGGAGTTTTGCATTTGGTTTCGTGTTCATTTTTTACTAATGGGCATTCCAATTCCTAGAAGCTTTAATAACCTGAATTTAAACAACCTAGCGAAACCTAATTCGAAAGCCGAAAACGCTTGGTGAAATCTTTGCTATCACTTTGTCCCAACTCTTCCGATATCTCACTTTTCTTAGATTTAAGTATTCCTAATTGCGAGCTAATAATCATTGAAAGCTTTGTTAAAATGCTTAATTTAAACTGAAACAAGTTTTTATGTGAGAAGCAAGTCTTCGTAGATCATGTGGGTTATCTAAAATGTTATCGAACAATTGCAGACGTTGACTCATGCCGAAAAGAAAATATCTGGAGCAGTATGATCTTTTAATTTAAAGTTGGGAAAAATCCATGTGACTTTTTCACCGCTTATAAATCATAGGAAAACACATTTTCATCTCAACGGAAGCTTGGTCTTTTCAAATTATGGGATATTAATTCAATAAATGGGCATCTGTTTTTGTGTCAATCTGTAACTTTTCACTAATGTATACTTGAAAGCCTTTTAATGCCCTGTGTTGGGTAATTTGTGCACCAAAATGGAATAATTCAATCAAATTGAAGGATTTTGTAAAATTCGTATAGGAGATTACCAGTTTTAAATTTCGAGCATCAAATGCAAAATGGTTTTAGTTATTGTCTACCACAACTGGCTTTGTATATTATGCTATTGCTAATTAGAACTCATTATATTGATTTGAATTATTTAAATTTCATACTCTAATTATTTGTGAAAATTGAATTATTTTTTTCCAAGAAAACTTTGTCAAATGTAAATAATGAAATCTATCGTAAAGAATGCATATTCAAAAATCAAACTTTGAAGACCTGGATTTCCATTTTTTCTATACTTTATTCTTTAGTTTTTAATTGTGGGTACTCCTTCATTAAATTCCCATGTGTGAAAAGTACGAATGTGTGTGTGTGTTGAGAAAGCCGAATAAATTGAGTGATCAAAAAAATTATTGGAAGGGATAGGAAATTTAGGAAAGGTTAGAAAGTAGGGGTGAGATAGAAGAAAGTAGATGAGGATGGAAAGGATAAGGCTTATCTAGGCGTCATGAGTTTCTGAAAGAAGGGGTGATAATGGAGAGCTCTCTCAATGTTACAGATTGTCTTTTCCTATTGATAGAACTAGAATGTCAGTCATGGCGTCAGTGTTTGAATGTGAGAGAATTGAATGTGTGATTGAGATTGAGTGAGTTGAATATGATGTGAAATTGTGGTTGCTCTGTTTACTGTGGTAGCTTTGTTTACTAATTTCTGTGGGGTAATCGTTTTGGGTTTAGTTTACATTGTGTAGTTATACATTGTATCAATAGCTTTGGCATTTCAATGTCATTGGTATAGTATAAAGTGGAAATCCAGTAAAGTGTTTCTCATGTAGGATAGTTTAATAGAATAAGTTTACCAAGGAGGTCCTCAATTTAAACCATCAGTCTCTTGCAATAATTAAAACATCTTTTTTAATTTCTGGGAGACTGATTTTCAAAATTCACGAATACTTTGCTGAGTCTAAGGTTATTTAGTCTAAATATTTGTGGTGAATTTTTATTAATATACATTAATTTACCTTTTTCTGTGGTTTGGATCTAGTGATAATTGAATTAAAATACTCATGGAAATCTATTTAAGCCTGGACTTTGTTGTAACTGTCTTTCGGAAATAAAATTTACAATTTTAAAGTGAATTCTATACTTCTAAATAAAGGGGCATGTTTATAAGTTAAAAATATTTTGGATTAGTTTGACATAAAATTGTTGACGTTAATTTTCACTCAGCATAATCCTTAATATCTTTCCTCATAAGATTTTAAGTCTATTTTAAGGTACATCAAAGAAACCAATAAATTTAAAAGTATTAGAAAGGGTCATTGGGTTTTATACTACATTTAGGTAGTCACATGGAAATTATTTTGGAAATTTATTGATAATTCGTTCATTTGGCAAACTGGGGTTCACTGAACTAATCATTCTTTTGGTAGTTAAGGAAAAATTCAGATCATATGTCAACATGAACTTTATCAGGGCTAATTGAGGTTTTAATTTACTGTAGGGGTGTTTATCTACCTACCTTATTATCAAGGATTAATCAAAGTCCCCAGCTATTAATAATTTTAATGTGGTTTTCACATCAAAGAAAAAATATAGGAATATTGGTAATATATTAAATCTCTCAAATTCCACAACTAAATATTTTCATGTTAGAGATGATTTTTGAGTGTTTCAGATGTCATTGAATTTTTAAGTTCTAATAATAACTATCCTTCCAACCATTCCAATTGCTTGCATGATTGGCTTTTTCCTATTTATTATAAATAAGTATATGTAACTATAATAAAAGTCATAGTTGTTTGTTCATTTACTATATTGATCACAATAATTATAATACTTCATGCAGATTTTCAGTCAGGCAAATGAGGTATTTCATGAGTATTGTAGTTGAATTTCCAGCTAAAACTTTGACAGGGATCTGCATTCCAAAACTCTTGATTAAAGAATAGACACGTATACAAACCATGCAAGCTGTTGATGTTGCTAAAGAAATTTTTTTTCAATTAAGTTACATCTATACTTAAGGTAGGGATTTCTGAAAATTGATTTTAACTTAAAACAGTTTTACTTAAAACATATGTTACATTATCAATTTGAATTGAATAGGTATGATTTATCATCAAATCTTAAAAACTCAAAATTTCTTTAGATATAATCCTGAATTGTCCTATAATCCTCCTATAATCTTGAATTGAATCCATTTACCATAAATTAATCTTTATAATACTGTTCTTTTGCATATCTTGGATAGAAATGTTAACTCTAAGTTTTTCTACACTCATAATTTTAGTCATTTTTGTATTAAACAAATTTCATTTACTCTTTGTCTAACAATCGTATAGGATAACAATTATTTTTCCTACATTGATGTTATTTGGGATAGAAAATTCCTCCTCAAGCCCTTATTATACTATGTATACTGCATTTTAAGCATAGAAGCAAGTTTTAATAGAAGCAAGTTTTAATAGAAGCAGGATTTTATTAGAATTACGGAACACATTTTTTATTCGTTTTCAGTAATTCTTTTATGGTGGCTTCATTTTTAAGTTATGAAATTACTTCTAATATAACGATTAATTCAGTTATTTGAGTAAGAGAGATGTTTTAAGTCAATTTTTGCTAGTATGTTGTTTTGATTTTTGATTTTTCTCTTTCATGACAAATCAAACCCGAGTCAATGGATCAACACTCAATTTCTGTAATGGAGAAACAGCTGTTTCTCAAGGTGAAATACTTGGTGAAATTTTCACTCAAGGTGAATACTTGGTTATACTGTACTAGCCTATTGGTGGAATGATTCTTCTGGGCCTTCTCATTAATGAACTCATATTGAAGAACATGGTGACATGACAAAACTCTCATTCAATCTACAACAGCTACATGGATGCTAAGAAAGGTATTTAGAAATCTAAAAACTTTGTATTTTCATGGCAGGGTTCTTCTCATCTATTGGTATAAACCATTTCATAATGAACCTCTTAGATTTTTTCCTACAAGAATCTTCCTCTTGAACACAATTTTAATTGAGGCAAAATTCTGTTAAAATTGATATTGAGAAAGAAAATATTAACTTAAAGAAAGTCATTTAATTCATTATATAGTTCTATAATTTAACTGTTTTTGTTATAGTTCTATTGTTTGTTTATCATTGATGTACATATATATACATTATATTGATTTGAATTATTTAAATTTCATACTCTAANGCTATTTATTTCGTCGCTCAAATCGTTGATATATATAAGAAAGAGAAGAGGTCCAATCACGCTGCCCTGAGGTACGCCTGAAGTAACTTTGACTCTGCTCGAACTAATTCCATCATGTACAACTTGCTGTTCCCTCTTGTGGAGAAAATCGTTTCGTATCGTATAATCGTATCGTAATCGTATATTTAAAACTTTCAATACCTGCTAAAGTTTTAGTTGCTACTGATCTTCCTATTTACATATTTTAGCATAGGATATTCTGAATAGAATGTTTATTTGAATACTTGAAATAAATAAATATATGAAAACTGAATTTTATCAGTTTTTTATTCTTGTTAATGAAAGATATTTTAAATTTCCTGCTTTTAGGATACCTGGTCAACTCTGAATTATGTAAATTTGATGTGAATAAGGAGAGAAAGTAAATGGACAGAAATGGGCATATTCCAGTGAGTTTCCAGAGGCTAGTCTTTGGATGATATTTGTCTCCTGGCCCATCTAATGGGAGAACTCTCAATGGAAAACTGTGTGGTAGGTAGAAGGGTCTTACTTGATTCATACACCAATCATATTTATATCATATTACAAAGTTGTATTCAAATTTTATCTTTGGTAGAGTTAATTTTCCTTTTTCAGTGAGTACATTGCCATTGCTAATGGTTTACTAACTTTATTAGCTTAGTTCACCTTATTGTTCATTTAATCACAGTAATTAATTTGTATTTATATTTTTTCCTCAGTAGGGAAATGAAATGAGAGGATTTTCGAGATGTGCAGCTACAAAAGGATATGCAAGATAGACTGCATGGAATGGGTGACTCTGAGTCATTGTGTAGAGGAGAATGGAAGAGGAATGGATCTTACAGAAGACATTAACAAGAAGACAGGAACAGTGGGTTGGCCATCAACTGTGGCATGAAGGACGGGTGCACACAGTATTAGACAGGATGGTGGAGGGTAATATCTATAGAGAATGACCAAGGCTGAAATATTTGAAGAACATAACAGAGGACATGGTATGCAGACAGTTTTTGGGATTGAAGAGGATTGCAGATGATACAGAGATATGGATATGTCACCAACCAATACTGAGGAGAAGCGCAATGACTATTTTTATCCATTTGTTATTGATGATTTAGTGTAAACAAATGTCATGAATATTTTTAATGCCTTGCTTTTGGTGTGAGTTGTTTTACTCATTTCATCATCCTTCCTGATTAACAATTGATTTTTTTTTCTTAGTTTTTGGTATTCTTGCATCCTTGTCCCTTCCATACCCATTTTTTATGTGACTGGATTGTTTATTATGCATTAATAGTACCAATATGCGAGGAGGAAAGAAACTTTAACAAAGGAATCCTGGAGATAATGTGATGTATCTCATTACATCTATATATCCATATATTTTGGATTTATATATATAGCAGTAGTGTTTTGCTTGTTTTACTTTTACTGTCATTTCAATTTTGATGAGGTTTTTGGGGAATTTTTCGGTACTTCCACAATATTGTCAGCAGTTTTGATAGGCAAACTTGAATCTCAATACATCTTAGGATCAGTTCAATTTTTTGATCATCAATTGGTATGAATTTGTTCATTTGCTCTAGTCATACGGTTCATTCATGATTGGTCTCTTCAGTTTTTTTGCATTTATATAGATATTAAGAGAATTTTTGTGTGTGTAAATTATCTAAGAGGGGCGCCCCTGAAGTAATTTTTAATTAGTTTGATATGATTTAATCGTATGTGCAATTTTAATTTATTGTATTGTTCACTTGATTTTCTTCTTTTCAGAATTTTCTTTAAATAGGGTCTTTGGGACACTGTCAAGGCACATCATTTGATATTGTTAGTGGTTTTGGTAGGCAGGGTTCTCTGGAAGAGTCTTTGGTTTTGTCCAGTTCTTGTCTCGTCTATGATTTTTGGAATGTATTCATTTGTTCTGGCTCTTGCATGGTTCATTCCTATCCGGTCTCTTCATGCTTGATATTCATTCATTCTCAACACATATAAATTTTATGGGAATATATAAATAATAATCTCTTCGGAACGTGAAGCTGTGGAAGATTTACTGTTTAATAGGTAATATAACTTCTACTGTAGTGTTTGACATTCATTATGAGGAGTTGATACTCTTTGGCATATTGGTTCTTTTGGCTACTAGATTCTTAACATAGGTTTATATTCCTTTCAGTGTGTTCTCTTTTTAGGAATAGCTTGTTAACAACTTTGGTTAATTATTTATGAGGAGGATTGAAAGTGAATGTAAACTAATTTTGTTAATACCAATAGTTATAATAATATGGGCAATTATCTCCTTTCAGGGTTTTTTTTATTTTCTCAATAAAATTTGACTATCTTTATATGTATGGTGTGTTTCTGTCATAACAAATGACCTTACCTTTTTTATTGTAGGAATAGAATGTCACAAAATTAATATTTTTATGCTGCTTTGTTGTCTTTCGTTACTCATTATTTATTTACTTCTTGGTTATATGTTATCTTTAATTTTTATATTACAACTTATTTTATAATTTTAAGGTATCCTTTTAAATAAGCACATACATAGCCATAAATAACAGCATATGTATTTTTTATTCCCTCTTTGTTACCTGAAAACATTCAGTAAAATTAGTGCTTCTTGATATGTTTAAATTGTTTTGCTTACTAAATCCAAAGGTCTTTATTTTTTTCAGGGATTTCTACCTTTAAAAGAATTTTTAATTTG
>KZ308600.1:116764-134690 GCA_000376725.2 Ladona fulva
AGAGCTAACGAGACACCAGTGTGATTGGCACATCCTGCAAACAGGGACCCTGGCACCAACCTATTGACACAAGTCGCAACTCGTTTAGATAATCTTATTTGGGAGCCATCTATGCATTCTGAAATAGTTAAGCTAGCTTTCGAGGCATTATCCCTGCCAATAATAAGATTTACAACCATTCAAAATGTGGTACAGAAGTTTCAGTCACTGATATGGAAAAATTGAAACTAAATTTGACTGCAAAAGATTTAATAAGTAAAAATTATTAAAAAGTCATTAAAAATTACGTTTTATTATTTCCAAAATCCTCGGAAATTAATAACTTCATTATATTTTTTAATTAGATGCTCACATTGTATTAGGTACCTGAAATTCAAATTTTATTCCAAATTACAAGCCAGTCATGGATCATATTGTAATTCTACCTTTCATGAAATTCCACCCTGTACACTTTACAGATACCTAAATAGGTATCAAAGTTGATAGGTAACAGCAAGAAATATTTTCAAATCCGCTTGTGAAAATGGTTGGAGGAATTACAGAAGGGAATGTCAAATGCACCGAGCTCAGACAATTTAAGACGCTACATTCCACTTCAATTCGTTTGCTAAATTGAATCAAAATTGCATACAAGTCATTTAGTTTAAAATTATTAATTTTCTAAAATGGAAAAAGAAAGAATCAGCCAGAAGCTACCAGGAAAAGGATAATCATACGTATACTTTGTTGGCAGACTTTAAGGTTACTCGAAATGGAAGAAATCAAATGTATACTAAACGATCGCAGCTGCAATTCAGATACACAGCTTGGATATGCTCCGAAAATATTTTCCAAATTCTCGCTCAATTCTGTAAAAAATAGCATACAAGACGACCTGGACGTGCAACATTAAAGAATACAATATAAAAACGATTTAATTCCAATTAGAGATGAAAGGACTTACTCTCAAGACTGGTACCGCCAATTCGCCGTTTCCGGTTAAGCTTTGCTGAGGAAGTAACGCAATGTGACGGCTGCGAGGAAAAACTTCCCGAAAGCCACTCTCGAACAGGTTATTGAATGGCTTCCCCGTCCTCTCTTTCTTACACATGGTAGCCCACTATGAAAATCTGCAATAGGAGAAGAATTGCTATTAGCTCTTATAAAATTTGAGGTATATCTTGAATATAATTCATTAACAGGTTCGACAGTGTCGTGACGACTATGATATAACCCCTCCGACGGAATTCGCTCCAAGTGAGATTTGATTTTTTTCGAAATTTTTTCGAAAAATTCACCGCCTCAGACGAAGCATAAGACATAGTAAAAGACGAGCGCCCTGAGAGGATGCCCATCTAGAGTTAAAGAAATTGCATACTTTTCCCTCATCCGACCAAGTCTCGAATACTGCTGCGCAATCTAGAATCCACATGAAGTAGGGTTAGTATCAGATTTTTAGAAAGGTCAACGTAGAGCAGCCCGTTTTTTTGTCAGTGGAGACTTCAGATTCGACAGCGTTACGGCCATAATAAAATCATTCGGGTAGAACTCGCTGCAGAAGAGAGGATCTGATTACCGACGAAAGCTTTTCGAAAAAAATCATCGGTCCAGAATTTTTAGGTTTAGTAAAGGATACTGTCATTAAATAACGAGCGCTATCTTTGAGAAGCGACGACCAAGCGTTACAAGGAAATCATCACTAAAACAGATAACTCTTCGTGGTCGTTCTTTACAAATAGCATCACAGAATCTAATAGGGTAGATTAGGTAAGATGTCAATACGCCACTGGCATCTTGCGGGTACAATTCTAAATCTAAAATCTTTAACTTTACTGGAAAGTAATCACTAACACAGATAATTCAGGTGGTTCTTTCCACATGGCATCAGAGAAGTCAATAGGATAAGGTGTTAGCACACTAAATCTGAAAAATCTAACTCTGATTGCATATTTCGATGGTTAAAATGCTAATACAAAACATACACGTCGTGTGTTTAACATTGATAAATTCCACCAAATATCACGAGAATCGTTTCCATCTTACCGAAATCTTGGCAAGGCTTCCGGAATCCTCGGGGACTTTCCCTCACGTCCGCTCGCTTCAGAAGTCACGGCAACAATGAACCGATTCCTAGGAAGCTAGAAAGGAAGGGCGAATGCATTTTTCAACCGCTCGCCAGCCTGGAGACATTTCTATCGGGAACAAGTGAATGGAAACGTGCTGTATGCAGGGGTGGGGAACATTTTTTCAACGAAAGGCCAAATATATGTACCCATTCGGTCTTCCAACGAAATGAAATGGGACCATTAAGCTGCACTTACCCTTAATTGTTCGCGCGGGATAAGTGACTCGAGGGGTCGCAAACCGTGTAAATGACCGAGTTTATGAAAATGTCAAAAATGAGAGAATATACATAAAAAGTTTACCTTTTTAAATAAATGGTAAGCATTTATACATTTTGAACATGGTTTTCACATTTTTTCGGATCTGCTCTACTTGATACGACGTCGGCGCAATTTACTCCATTTGCGACTTTGTTTTCCATACAAAAAATGCTTGACCCCGATACCTCGCAGAAATATAATAATAAGTTCACAAAGCAGATAACTGTATGCATTAAGAGAGATTCATGAGAGCAATACGCGATCTCCTAAACACTGCGCAACTGGTTATGAAAATATATATCCTGGTTTAAAATTTATTTTTAAAATATAAATTCAGAATTTAATTAATTTCATCACCCACTGAAGAAAGATTGCAGTAAAGTAAGTAAATAAGCAGTAAAGCAAGTCGATAAGCGACGATAAACGCATGGTTCGCATACTTGCATTTAGACGAAGAAATGACAGAGAAAAACTGCTCAGGCAGTCCTCTTACTTTGTTCTACGTCACAAAATACTTCACTGATAAGGTATACAAAAGCCCAGATGAGTCATGTTGATAAAAACAGTTTGGTTGCACAGCAGTATTCAAGACTGGTAAGAAATATGTGTTATGTATTTGTTTGAAAAGGTAACGGAGAGTTGAAAAGGTTGCAGGTGGTCCAATACCGCAGGTTTCTCATCTCTGCTTTAGAATCTTCCATAGCCATGGCGATAATTACCTTCAGCGATCGCGGCTTCCCACAAAAAATGATACAGTGTTTACCTAATACCTAACCACAATGACTTATTGATTGCAAAGGCTAGGAAAGGGGCATTGCTTTTAATTGCACTTTAATGCGGCTCTTATGCGAATTTCGCTTTAGGATATCAATTATGGTTCAGGCGATTTTTAATCAATTACAAAGTGTTACTCCTATGATATCCTCTATTCAGAAGAAAATAAATGTCGAATAAGGGATACAGTTACTTTTCCTTTTTACAGACAAAGAAATCGGACGGTCAGCGATCTCAGCCGCTTTCTTGCGATGGTTGTTACCAGTCCCTTGATGAGATTTTTCTTGCTTTAATTCTTCCAAATNCTTCACATTATTCACTAGGTTGTTAATGTAAATGAGAAACAAAATTGGCCCTAAAACATTTCCGATTCAAACATACGTAATTACCAATACCCCAGGTCAGCCCCTAGAACTTTTTCTGTAATGAACAAGTTTCCACTGTGTACAGGTTCCGTTATACACAGTTTACACTGTATCACGAAGAAATTTAAATCCAACCGCTGAGTAAGCCTAAGTAATACAATATTTTACATGTTATCCCCGCTAAACGTAATCAACGGGACTGGTCAGAAATATGCGTTATGTATTTGTTTGAAAAGGTAACGGAGAGTTGAAAAGGTTGCAGGTGGTCCAATACCGCAGGTTTCTCATCTCTGCTTTAGAATCTTCCATAGCCATGGCGATAATTACCTTCAGCGATCGCGGCTTCCCACAAAAAATGATACAGTGTTTACCTAATACCTAACCACAATGACTTATTGATTGCAAAGGCTAGGAAAGGGGCATTGCTTTTAATTGCACTTTAATGCGGCTCTTATGCGAATTTCGCTTTAGGATATCAATTATGGTTCAGGCGATTTTTAATCAATTACAAAGTGTTACTCCTATGATATCCTCTATTCAGAAGAAAATAAATGTCGAATAACCTAAGGGATACAGTTACTTTTCCTTTTTACAAACAAAGAAATCGGACGGTCAGCGATCTCAGCCGCTTTCTTGCGATGGTTGTTACCAGTCCCTTGATGAGGTTTTTCTTGCTTTAATTCTTCCAAATCAGTTATAAAACGCTTGAAATTTCGAAGACGGAATTTTATCAATCCCTCTTTTGACAGTGGTCCTATCGCCTGCACAGGGCGATAGTAGGTAAGTGCAGAGAAATATTTCTTTTTGCTCGGAAAATACTAGATTTGCTCGAATAGCTATAACAAGCGGACCAAATCTTGTCCAATTTCAATCAGTGATATCATATCGTAAATGTAGTCAGATTCGAACTGAAAAAGGTAGTCGTGACGAAAATCGAATTATCAAACGATTTAGTTCAATTCAAAGGTGGTGCGAAAATCTTAATGTAGGTAAATGCTCCGTAGTTAATTTCTTTGAAAAGGGAAAATTGAGTTAGGACTACCCGTGTAAAATTAGTGGAAAGAATATAAATGTAGTCAACTCAATTGGATATCTCGGAATCAATCTTGCAAATAACTTACACTAGAGAGCACATATCCGAAAAAAACTGCGATAAAGCAACTAAAAACCCCGGTTTTATAAAGCGCATTGCAGGTAGATGCGATGAAAAGGTTATTCACCTTAGTGGGGAATTATGAGCGAATTATTTCATTTTAGTGAGACCCCATCTGGAATATGCGTATATAGAATCCAGCGGATGAAATATATGCTCTAGAACCCGAGAAAGTGCAGCGCAAGGCCCGATTTGTTAAAAAGCGCTACGATAGAAAAACAAGGGTTATGCAGAGGCTCTCAGATGCAGGTTGGGAATCCTTGAAAGAAAAGAGGTTAGAAGCTAGGCAGCGACTGTAAGATAAATTCAGAGAAAGTACATTTGCGGAATACGTAATCAGTATTATGCCGCCCCTCTGCAAATTCAGCCGGTTGGACGACGAGCGTAAAATAAGAGAAATATATGCCACGACAAGTCGTTTAAGGGACTCATTCTATCTGTGAACTACACATGACAAAAATAAGCGAAAGAGGTAACTGGAACGCATGATAATTACACCCCCAGCCACACGCCGAAAAGCGGCTTGGAGGGTATTCCTGAAGATGCAGAGTTTCACGTAGAAGCATGGAAATTTCCCTGGTACTAATTAAGTCTGGCATGTTTCCGTTATTACCGAATGGAAGGTGGATAAGTTATGAAGAATATTAAATCACTTGGCGACATTAAAGTTCTACAATATCCTAAAGGAGACTCTTGCTGTTTGGATGGGATGAGTTAATCTGGAGTAATGATTCGAGAGGAAATGAAAAACTTTTAATTACTCAAATAGTAAATAAATTATCCCTTGTTTAATAATTGCATCCCCTACCACATACAGACATAGGGGATAACATTTATTTTCTTGCGTAGGAAATAAATTGTCGTCCGTCTGCAAATAAATTCATACCTAGATAATTACTAACAAAACAAACATATAGAAAAAACGATCTTCAATATACACCGAAAAATACTTTAAATATAACATGATACAGAACACAAAAAAATACTGTGTCGCAAAATAGAGCACAGAAATATTTAAGCTCATACATTCTATGACAAAAATTAACATGGGATTCAAAAACACTTTAGTCTCAAAACTACATACAATGGAAATAAAAAGACATTTACCAATCAGCCTGTATTTAATAACAAAATGCCATCCACATATGAGATAATGGTATGTCTATGCATTTATTCCTTTTCTGGGAGCCTTCATTCATAAAAATTAATTCTTCATCAAGCATAGAAATTGACTTCATACATCCTGAGGTCACCACATGTCACGCAAGCTCTATCTCTGGATTTGATTCCCTAACCTGAACATTTTTCTTAAAAAGTTTAATTATTTATAGCCTTATGCAAACCATTCTATTACAAGAACTTTTAATGAAAAATAAATATAAATTATTCGGTTTCACTTCCTCTTTCATTCAGAGAATGAAGAACTACACTTTATAAATGCATCTAATTCGAAGTAATGAAAAAAAATTGTGTTTGTCAGCATGCATCCAGATTCTTTGTATGTACATACTATTAAATTTCATCTTTATGCTATTGGCAGGGGTAAATATAAAAGGGATAAATATGTTAAAAGAGCTCCAGGTTTCAGAGTCAATAGACAAGTTTACATTCACATGTGGGGTTTATGCTGAAAGAAGTCATTTGGATATTTTCAATAGTGCAGTTTGTCATTACTTGACTCAATTGATTAAAATTTCAAGAGGAGCAAAACTTATTTGGCTACCACCAAGGAATACCCTTGAGTATTCAATGATTCTATGAGAGCTACAGTCAATAAAAATCCAAACTGAAATTACGTGCACCTTCACAAGACATTCAAGAAAATACAGAAAATTTCTCTGATGTGTGCCTCATAAATTAGGGACATGCAAAAGTCGCACATGCGATAACGCGAATTTTAACGCGAATTCTGCGGTTTTCCCGCAAATACGCGAATTTCGTGTTAATCGCGAATTTCACCAATTCAAACGCGATTTTCACCAATTCAAATGCGATTTTCATCATCTTTTTTTCCGCTCATGCTTCTCCCACGAAAGTTTGTCCGAAGCGTATGTTTATGCCACATTTTTCCGATAAACTGAGGAATTGGATAGCTTTCTTAGCTAATTTTCAATAATATAAGGTAGAATAACAGTACTACACTATAGGAATCGACGATCGTGAATGAGTCGTCAGCGAGAAATCACTGTGTAATGTTTTCACCAATAGTATAAAATTTTTATGTCTCTCTAATTCATTGCATTAAAAATATTTTGGAGAGGATGAACGATTAATAACGAAAGAAAAGTAGTAACTCATCTGGTATATTCATAATGAACGTAGATAAACTCAGTATGGGCCATTCCACGTGAAATCGGACAGAAATTGCCCTCTATTTTTTAAAAGTTTTGAAATTTTTTATACTTGCGTACTTCCTCGAAAAACCGATAGTGACGAAGTTTTAGTTCGTTAAAAATGTTTTTCGCCAAGTTATTAATTTTTAAAGTTTCGTAATTTTTGCAAAAATCGGCGAACATGGATTGTTTTGAAGGATCATAACTTTTGAGTGAAACATATAAGAGAACTTATTCTTTCAGTTTTTGATAGGGATTGAATGTATCTTTATAAATTTATTCTTGACAGTACCATATATTGTCTACAACATTGTTTAAATTTGCGATAATTGTTTAATACAACATTCCACCAGTTTACCCAAAACTCACAGGAATTTAAAATACACTGACAAAACTGCAGTCTTTTTACTGTAAGAAACATATTTTTAAAATTTGGGACGACAATGTAAACATAATGTAAAATTTAATAGTTCCTAGCGGTGCACGTCGCAGACGCGCCTCAGCCCCACGCGCCTCATCCCACCATGCGGGTACGTCCTCACTTAATTAAATGATAAGCGCACTGTTAGCTTCGTAGACAATTACAACTGTATATTTTTTCTAATCAATAAGTTTTAATATGTAGAATGCTATTCTATGACAATGATTGTTTATTATAAATGACAAATCTCAGTGAAAAACATTGGAAATCAGATGAATATCACAGGCATTAGAACAAAATACGTATTTAATGGGTCACATATTTATGTTATTATCAAATTATTTGACTTTGGTGGCTTTCTGTCGCAAAAGAATATGTTTTGAACATAGCTTTGCCCTTTTGTAGAGGAAGGCAGGCGTGCATGGACAATGTTCCCTTTACAGGTCGTGCATCAATAAATCTTTCTTTCAAAAGTTCTTCCTCTCATAGGTGATCTTCATTGGAAAAATAAGAAAAAGACATCGCTTTGATATTAGATTTAGCCCATTCATATAAATATTTAGCAGTCAGAATATGACCTTCGCGCAGATGTTGCAAGCTTGCTCTGGTCGCAAGACGTTTCAGTGTACATACCTCCAACACCATCGCAAGGGCCCTTCCCTTGTGCGGTAGCAAAAAAATGCCATTCGGCTGGAATGTGAAAATCTTCCTCGTGGTGACAAATGTTAATGAAAATTTTTAAATTTTTATAATGGGTCGGAGCACCGTCACTGAAATATATCATTTTCCTCACAATTACTTTACCAGAACTAGTTAGGAAATTGATTAACGAGTTCAGAAATAAATGGACGGCCACTGTATCGTGCTTAACGCATTCAGATATGCAATCGAAGGATTTACAGGTGACTTTACCTTCTTGAATGCCATAAATTACGAATGGATGTACAGTTTCCTGATTGTTATTCCAATGAAACCCGGGAGCTTCGTCTTGCACAACAAAGGCATAATTTTCGGAAAAATCGCAGATTACTACATACTCTCCTTCTGTTACACTATTCTTCATTTCTCTAGAAAACAACTGTTGTTGTTGAGCGATGAATCCATGGTTTTTAAAAGAAGTCACTTTAAAAAGGAAATCGTCAATAAATTCTGGAACCTCTTTTTGAAATATTTCCAGAGTAGTTCTATCAACAGAAACCCATTGGCTATAAATTAAATTATCAACTAAAGCCATTTCAAAAGCTTCTTGCAGCTGTTCACGTATTTTCATAGTTCCGGGGGATTCGTAACACATACCCAGGTAAAATGATGGCAATGGAGGATTGCAAATGACCCTGGCGACGCAATCCTGATATGTTTTTATGGGCAAATAGTCTTTCTCCGTTAATATGGGTATTCCAGTGCAGTTAATCATTAATTTGATATTTTGGTGGATTGTGCACACGCAAACGCAAATGAGTACCGGATGAACCAGGTAAGACGCAATTTTTAGGTTTCATTAGTGCAAAGTTAGAGAATCCTATTTTGAGGTCCGCATATTCTTCTTTGAAATGAGAATTTAATTCCTTCAGATTACTTAATATTAATCTTTTTTGAACATGCTCCATCATTCCATTTTTCCATACAGAAACGAAATCTTTTTTTCCGGGCATAATTCTTGATACGTCAAGTCTTTCGTAAAAGGCTTTCACGAAATTTTCCGTTTCCAGCGGCAGAGAATTCCCTTTCTTGAACCCTGACTTAATTACAAAATTTTAAAAAGTTCATGTCCTTGAGTCAATGGAGAAGTTGATATTGGGGTTTGGACAATTACAGCGATTATTACAAAAGCAAAATTCCCAGGGTTCAGTGGATATAATTAAGGCAATGCAGGTACTCAAATTGTCTGAGACATCGTTTGCATTTAAGTGCCTGGATGCAATTTGGACCCCCTGTGAAAATGTGGACTCAGAAAGATTTCTTTCCTGCTATAGCACTGTGTTATCAGATAGGAGAACAAATCTAAAAGAAGACAATTTGGCCTACAATGGCAATTTTTTCATTTGAAAATACAGATGTTTAATAGTAATTTGTCTCTTTATGTGAGTAGAATATATGAATATGTGAAGAATAAAATATATATAATGTGAATTCGGTCAATACTCAGTTTATTATTGCTCAAATTATCCCTAGTCAATAGTATCCAAAAGTCAGGGCAACAGGTGGGCCCACTAAAAGCATGGCATTCAATCAACATCAATTATTTTGTCACTAAAATAACAACGATTTCAGTCTAAAATAACACCACTTTTGAAAAAATATATCACCACTTTTGGCTATAAAATAACCCCACCTTTTGCATGTCCCTACTCATAATCAATATTCTCTTGAATTTCAAATTAGATTACATCACACTCAATGCTATCCCCAAGAATTTAATAACCTGGTCTTATCTCTTGAATTCATAAATTAGTAATTCTCAATTATTGTTAAATGTTTTTCTCTTGAGATTTGAAATTTAAAGGGGGTCAGGAATTGGATACAAGAGGAAATCAGGACATATTTTCTGTAAAAGGTCAACTTATTTATCTTTGCGAGTAAAAGTATCATTGGTCATCAATCACAAAATAAGGCAGACAAATTTCATTTTTCTCCTACATAGGAAATACAGCAGCAGTAACTGGAGAATATTTATTTAATTATTTTACTACATGGATTCTCTTGATCTCCAGATCCTTTATCTTTGGATACATTACATAATCATGTTCTCGTTTATTCTAGTTTTGAAAGGAAAGAATAGGTTATAAAGAATGATTGTCATGAACTCGTCTGAATCAATTCTCCTTCAGAAGTAATTGCCCTTACCCTTGTTTTATGGATCACATGAAGGATTCTTGTAAACTTTTGCATTATATTCAAAAGACACACTGGCTTCAGTCGATAAAAAAATGCATCAACGATGGAGCAAATACCTGCACAACTGTTACAAGTAATTTGAGATGGTCTCCTCTATAGAATTATCCAAATGGCTTCCCACTCATGAAAGCTTCTTCACGAATGTAAGACACAACCCAAATTTGGGAACTGCTACAATCGTCCTCAATCAAATACAGCCTGACTTTCCCTAAATTCACTTCTCCATAATTTAACATCTGAGGGATTCTATGAAGTGCCCTTAAAAGGATCAATGTACAAGATTTCTCCTGATTGAACACAATGCCTTATCTTTGACATCTTTTCAAATCACAGGAATGCCAAGTGAAATTTCTGCATTGATTCTTAATACAATACACTCTTAGTTACCAATTCTTGTAAGGGAGTAATTATTGTAACGCTAATGAAGCATTCACTAACTATTTGAAAATTTAAAGTACTTTGTAATTAGATGATATGGTAGATGAGGATGCGTATTTTACTAATTGAATATGGAAGAAAGAAGCCCTAGTATTCAAGAGACATTTATGACATGGAAGTTAACTCTAGCATTAACTTGTGTAGGTACATACATCCATCAGAATCACCTATAACATGACCACCATGAATAACTTTAGAAGAGAAATCATTTTATTCATGTCTTTGTTTTTCAAAGCCTGTATCCCATAAACTTTACAGGATGTGGTAGCCCATTAAAAAATTGTTTCTAATCTCATTCATAGAAGCCATAAGCTAGGCGCGATACACCATCCCATCATTTTCAAGGGACGTTTCTACCCATTAAAAAATTGTTTCTAGCCACATTCTCAGGCACTGCAGAAACCCAGAAATTAAATATGAACTTTAACTGGTAATGGTGCTCACATGATATCAAAATACCATGGACATAATTAGGGAAAAACAAGTACTATTACCTAAAAAACAGAAAATGAAGGTCAGAATGCGAAACATTTGACACCCATGACTCACTATTTCATCTGCTTATTTAAATGATCCTTAGTTCATTTATGTACCTTTTTTACTTATGGAATCAAGAATGCAACCAAACTAGTGCTATAAAATATATATGCAGTGGTGGCAAGAAAAAAAGTAACAAATTGAATCAAACAAGGAAATCTAATTGATTAAGACTTTTGGGATGTGCTTTACTACCGAGAGACACTGCAGATTGATTCAAATAGTTGATATCATTGCCAAAAAGTAAGTTATACTGAATTACATGGAAGAATCGGAAAGTAATCATGCAATAAATCCTAGAACACACTGATTAAATTAGCAAATTACAATCCTTACTGACCCTTTAAGACTTAACTTACCTCTTTTTTTCAAGGTTATATGCAAAATTTATCAAACTGGGTAAGTTAGAGAGAAAAATATGAGAGCTGGTTAGTGAAAGGGACGTTAGGAATATACTTCTACTAAGTGAAATTTAGATTTTTAAGGGAATTCTGTGTGTTAATTATTCAGTTCTATCTTTCTACAGGAGAGAGCAGTATCTTTGACTTCTGAAAATTATGCCACCTTGTGAGTATTCACAGCATTTCCAATTTCTGTCTTTGAATGCTTTCACGTCCTGTTTTACTTGAAGCTTAAATTATTTAAAACTTTTTGAACACAAGTTTTTAATTGAAAAAAATTGTTTTCTTAAGTGAAATCACAAATTAGCTATTTTTATTAACTCAAGCAATTTGGATTAGGATTTCAAGGTAGAACAACATTAAAAGCATACCTTAACCAAGGTGAGTTGGGGAATCACTTCTACTGTTCCCCCTTTTACTTGACCAAATTAGCTAGCAGTTCACAATGCTCTTATCCAACTCTATTGTATTGTTCCCAAGGAGATACAAACATGAAAAAAGTCTGACAGGAGCAGGACATGAACCCAGGTCTCCCAATTGCTGTTTGGTTGCTCTGTCCATTGAGCGATCCCACCAAAACATTTCTCAATGCCGTTTGGGAGACTATGCAGGCAAGGATGCGTGAGTTTGTATGGCTAAGCTGCATCGTTTACACCCACGGCCTCATAGAGGCACTGACCATACAAAGCGATAGAAAGGAGAACCCCCCTTAAAGATAACACAAAAGGAAAAGGGTTTAGGTGACTTGGCATGATAAGGCATGCACCTAGAAAAATTCTCAGGGAGAAATGGACACGAAAAAATGCTGATGGGACTGGGACTTGAACCTGGGTCTCCCAATTGCTGGTTGGTTGCTCGAGGGTAGTGATTTTGAGTTGGACACAAATACTTCCGGGAATAGAAGGCCTCCAATCCTACCAGAAGTTCTTCCAAGCCAAACTTGTATTAATGAAATATTTTTTTATTCAAACCCATTCTTTAAAGTTTTAGAGGGGTGTCTCAAGCCCTGCACTGGTCCTGTGCCCACTTAGCAGGTAGAAAATTATTCATTTATCCAGGGCACTGAAGTTTTCATTTTAAGAAAGAACTTTCAGCACTATGAAAAACCGTACTGCCCACTACAATATGTATTAATGTTGTAAACCCAATTTTTGATGCTGAGCTCAATTTGATATCCTATTGGTACACATGGAATTAAACCCTTGTACTCACATCCCAAATTGTCACATCAGTATTCACGTTGAGTAGAAGTGGTATGACATCTTCCAAAAGAAAATAATTGTGCCAAAATTTAATGAATGCATTTTTAATTTATTAGCAGTAGTGGCATATTAATTGTTAATCTGATTATTAAAATCAAATCAGTTAAACATAAAAAATAATTTTGAAACACTTCATATTTTCCACAATTTTTTTTAATGACTGGTTTTGACTGCGAGTCATCCCAGAGTTTTTGACCCTTGGTCAAAACTGGTCATTTTCAAATAAATTTGTGAAAAATATGAAGAAATGATACCAATAGTGTAAAAGAACAACATGAAATCACTAATATGGAACTCCAAACCACAAATAGAGGAACAGAACCTCTTAAATAGTATTGAGGACAGAACCAGAAAGACATAGCCTTATAGGCATTTTGGATGCCACACATCCATCCTCAGCGGCGACTCCTGAGTCTTCTGAAAAGTGGTGAAAGAAAGGACTATATATATATAATAATATATGGATCTGGATCTAAGAATCTGGAATTTTCTGGAAGTTTGAGTGGGGAGGTTAGAGTAACTCATAGAGAGGGAAATGGAAAACTGGTCCGAGGTCACTGTTCATGAACTTATTTTTGTTTTTCAGTATGTAGATGCTTTCATAGGAGTCAATTTTCTTTGGGTCATTAACTTTTTTGACTAGTGACAAGTAATGCAAGCTAATGTGATGGTTGTTTACAGCAATGTGAGTGGCGATAGTGGAGTGATTCAGTTTACCGTTTTTGAAATGGATCATGTATACTTTGAATCTTGTTTCTAGCTTACATTTTGTTTGACCGAAATATGTTTTGTGACAATGATTGCATGAGACTTTATATATTCTTAATTTGAGTAATTTGGGGATTTTATCTTTAGGGTTCGGAGTGATCCAATGCATACCTTCACATGCACTAAGTCATATTCACATCTTTAGCATGAAATCCAATTTCATAAAAACAAAACAGTACATATCATACTTCAAATTAATAAATATTTCAATTTTATTGATTAATTATTAAGTGTGATTACCTACTCATAAAATTCATCATATTTTTGCAATATGGAGTCAAAATTATGATTCAGTGGGCAATATCTTGAAGCATACATCGAGGCTAAGCCCAATTTCACACACACTACACCAGTTAATATTTTATTTTCTTCTTCCTCATTTGGTGCAGGGAGCACATCTTGATTGTGGCTTTGAATTTTTTCCTGATGCTGGAATCCTCTCAACCGCATCGAGATTGAGGGATTATCGAAAGCCTCCTGAATGTTGGACACCCTAGCTATGGTCTATTTGAGATGATAAGAGGCTTGATCAAGCTTACTTGCAAGATAACATGATAAACATCAGTGTTTCTTGCCTTGTATAGGGTGAAGGTGTTGTGGATTGCAACGTTTAGAAGACTGGAAAAGTTTTAAGTATCACTTCAGTCCTTGTTTTCTTTCCACTAAATAAGGCTGCAACTTTTGGTCCTTGAGATCTACTCCACCCATCGCCAAATTATAATCATTCACACACTTAGGCTTCACAACATTAACATCTGATCTTTTTCTTTTCAATTCATCAGGAAAGAATGAAATCATTGCCAAGTCTCTTTTATCTTTCCACATGAACACCATTATTCCATTACTTTCATATGCAATTGTCTCACCTCTTTTAGGGGCTTGGCTTTCACATTTACAGCAACATTCTTTCTATATACTGGGAGAGCCTCCGCACCATTTACACTATTCTCACATGATAAAGTAGAGAGGTAAGGAGAATTATAAAAGTTGTCCATCAATACCAACAACACTGGAATCGCTCTGAGTTGAAAGAGATTCCTTCTCACTATCCCTTTTGTCCAGAATACTTTATCCAGAAGATCTTTATCTGCCACAGAAGGACATGATGAAGTACCTGCCATTTCTCAAGGGTCTGAAAGGACTAACTTCAAAAATGAACACAGGACAAAAAAAATATTTTCACAGGCATCATGATGAGTGAATGAAGATGGCAGCATGATACACACATTTTCAGCATAGGATCAAATAAAGTGAGTAAAACAAAACCAAGAGATGGCAATAGAGAAGAGACCTATACTGGATGCAGCAGGTGAATGTATTCTGTGCATAAAAAATTGGCTGGAAGATAAAACAGGTTCCGTAAACATGTATGTTGAAACAGCTTGGGGGGTTAATTTTGCACACTTGACACCAAGATGGTTTTTCTGCTTTCCTTTCCTTCATTTGTGAGGCAGAACTTCTTTGTCTTTAGAAAGCTAGTAAATTTTTGACAAGATTGTTGCAGAGAAGTTGGGTGAGTTCCTTATATTACTTCAAAGATGTGTGTTGTTGAATAAGGTGAAGAGCCCAATTTCTTCAAAAACAGTTTGCAAACTGTATACTTTACAGGAGGATTTCTCATAGAAGGGAAAATGTGGGAATTAATTCCTGCGACGTTCATAAAAAGAATGAAAGATTACCAGAGACCATCTGCTGCAACTTCTTGCAACATTATAGTTCCCACATAATTGATCTGTAGTATTACTGCACCTTCTGTGGAATTATAGACTTTTATGGCAATTTTTCCCCCTTCAAGAATTTCTTTTCCTTGGTACATTGTAGAGAATCAAGGCATATTAATTTTGTTTCCCTATATATGATAAAATTGGAGTTTTCTTTGGAAACCCTAAGAGTTGAATTAAGTGCACATGATTTTGAAGCAATAAACAATGGTGGAATTTCTTTTACATTTTTCCTTACAGTGCTTACAAGCATTGTTTTTTTCGCCTAATGATCAATGGGTAGCTTGTGTAACAATTATCTGCTGTAATATTCCAACTAGCATCTTGTAAATTCTTAGTTATCCTTTTTACAATTTCTGATTGTCTAAAAATTTGATTAATATGTCCCATTGGGTTATTTTCCACAGTAAATATATCTCCTGGAAGTGTAAAAATATGGCAAAATCTACATCTGAGAACATTTTAATGCTTACATATATACTTGGCAGGCTTACTGGGGATATATACTCTGAAACTGCACTTTCCACAAGAGCCTTCTAATTCTCATCCACAGTAACACAAACTCCAACATTACTTGATTTACAGATATTGTCATTGAACTCTTCATAAATCTTTCTGATAGCAGCTTGTTTGTCGGTTTAAAGACAATCTTTGCATGTCAATATGTTACCAAATCGAATACAACACATAAAAATAGATATCTATTTTAAGACATTGTGGAATGAAATATTTCTTAAGCCTGCACCATTCTTTCCCAAAAATCACTTACATTCAGGCAAGAAGATTTATAGACCCAAGCTAACTTCAAAAATCCAATCAAAGCATTCATTTTGACAGCATAAGTAGCTTGTGCTCTTTTGAATGTCTTCAATTGTACAAATATTAATGTTTGTACACTCATCAACAAATGCGAATAATAATCGCCTGATTTACATTTGTGTCTGCACATTTAATGAATAACTATTTAACTTTGGAAAATGTTTAAAAACATTTTCTGCACCTCTTCTAACACTGTCTAAAAGGCTTCTTGCACCACATAGTTACATTGTCTCTTCCATAAAAGACTTGACAATCTAAAGTAAAGCAGAGTAAACAAGAATTTACTAACAAAACATGCATTCTTTTGATTTTCTGTATATTTTTTTATTTCTGTCGATATTTTTTTTTGTATTTCCATACATTTTTGTACNGAAAAAACGATCTTCAATATACACCGAAAAATACTTTAAATATAACATGATACAGAACACAAAAAAATACTGTGTCGCAAAATAGAGCACAGAAATATTTAAGCTCATACATTCTATGACAAAAATTAACATGGGATTCAAAAACACTTTAGTCTCAAAACTACATACAATGGAAATAAAAAGACATTTACCAATCAGCCTGTATTTAATAACAAAATGCCATCCACATATGAGATAATGGTATGTCTATGCATTTATTCCTTTTCTGGGAGCCTTCATTCATAAAAATTAATTCTTCATCAAGCATAGAAATTGACTTCATACATCCTGAGGTCACCACATGTCACGCAAGCTCTATCTCTGGATTTGATTCCCTAACCTGAACATTTTTCTTAAAAAGTTTAATTATTTATAGCCTTATGCAAACCATTCTATTACAAGAACTTTTAATGAAAAATAAATATAAATTATTCGGTTTCACTTCCTCTTTCATTCAGAGAATGAAGAACTACACTTTATAAATGCATCTAATTCGAAGTAATGAAAAAAAATTGTGTTTGTCAGCATGCATCCAGATTCTTTGTATGTACATACTATTAAATTTCATCTTTATGCTATTGGCAGGGGTAAATATAAAAGGGATAAATATGTTAAAAGAGCTCCAGGTTTCAGAGTCAATAGACAAGTTTACATTCACATGTGGGGTTTATGCTGAAAGAAGTCATTTGGATATTTTCAATAGTGCAGTTTGTCATTACTTGACTCAATTGATTAAAATTTCAAGAGGAGCAAAACTTATTTGGCTACCACCAAGGAATACCCTTGAGTATTCAATGATTCTATGAGAGCTACAGTCAATAAAAATCCAAACTGAAATTACGTGCACCTTCACAAGACATTCAAGAAAATACAGAAAATTTCTCTGATGTGTGCCTCATAATTAGGGACATGCAAAAGTCGCACATGCGATAACGCGAATTTTAACGCGAATTCTGCGGTTTTCCCGCAAATACGCGAATTTCGTGTTAATCGCGAATTTCACCAATTCAAACGCGATTTTCACCAATTCAAATGCGATTTTCATCATCTTTTTTTCCGCTCATGCTTCTCCCACGAAAGTTTGTCCGAAGCGTATGTTTATGCCACATTTTTCCGATAAACTGAGGAATTGGATAGCTTTCTTAGCTAATTTTCAATAATATAAGGTAGAATAACAGTACTACACTATAGGAATCGACGATCGTGAATGAGTCGTCAGCGAGAAATCACTGTGTAATGTTTTCACCAATAGTATAAAATTTTTAT
>KZ308600.1:139801-229415 GCA_000376725.2 Ladona fulva
TATTTATCTATTTTCTTTTTTGTATTTCCAAACATTTTTGTACTTTTACATTACTTGTTTTTTTGTGTTGCTCTATGGGAACATCCCAGAGCATAAAAAAATTTCAAATAGATAAATAAAATATTTCTTGGGCATCACTCTTAATTCAATTTAATTAGGATACCATATACATGTTAGAGCCCTTAGTATATTTCTTCCAATTACCGAGTAAATTTGGAAAGATGCCTAATAATTCTATAATAGAAGGAATAAAACCATAAGTTTCAAAAAAGATGCAAAAAATACCTTGTTTAACTGCTCCATGGATGTTTCATAAAAGAATTATTAACCTCAGGGATTACTAGCATTAAAGTTGTATGAGTAAAAGATATATCAAGTTCACAAAAATCAATATAAAAACAAATGCATTATTTTTTTAATGCTACTTTTGTTGTAACAGTATCCCTTCCATTACTGCTCCCTTACTTTATTTGCTTCTCTTTCTGGAGAAAGAAAAGGACATAAAAATGAAGGTGATAGCAAAAAATTAATTTCTAAAATTTATTATGAAACTTAAACAGCATACAGATAATGTTCTGTTATCTATTTATCTGTTTGCCTAACGAAGAGTTGGCATGCATTCAAATCCAGAGAAGGAACACAAAAATGAGAAGAAAAGTCTATTTCTTAGGAAAAACACAGTTTTGTAATGTCAACGCAAAAGGGAAGTCTTTGATATAACAGCAATAATCAAGAACCCATTATATCTGCTGAAGGGTTATGTGACTATTACACAAAGTATTTCAAGATGTTGATTAAAAAGGTCCTACATTTGGAAAAGATTGAATATTTACCATGCTTTACCTTCCACTCAGGTGGCTACGGCAATGATGACTAGTGAAGACAATAAGTTTGATTATGGTGCAGCATTCTATAACCGGATGCCCTTTCTGCATCCAACCCAATTCAAGATTAAGCTACCAACTGGACCAAATCTGGAAACCTTAACCTTGGGGGGGGGGAACTTCAATTTGGCTATGTTGCTGCCTATTTAAAAACATTTACTTCTATTAAAAAAAAGTTTAAATAACAAATAAATCATACATCCCTGAGAAGAGCTTCTTCTAGTGTCTTTTCTTCAATGATGTGCCTTTCCTTTCTTTTGCAGACCTTGTGAACCATCTTTTCATGTTTCCATTTTGCACATCTAGTTTTAAACATTATTTTACAAAATGAGCAAGAATATGATTTCTCATCTGAGTGAATCTTGTAATGGTCTCTCAAAATATTTCTAACAGAAAATGATTTATGACATATTCCACACTCATAAGGTTTCTGTTTAAGGTGAACTGCTCTGATATGCAATGACCTATCTAAACCTCTACGGAAACCCATATGGCAAATGTGACACTCAAACTTTTTTACCAAAGAATGTGTAACCATATGCTCCCTCAAGACTTTCTTAGTAGACAATGCTTTTCCGCAAAACTGGCATTTATAGAAAACAATTTTCTCTTGGCAATATTTTACGTGCCTTTGATAAGAATTCAGAGTGAAGAACTGTAGGTTACATTCTGTACATGAAAAGTCTCTGGGGTGGATGTATTTATGGCTTCCTAAATCAAATTTGGATAAAAATCCTGTATTGCATAATCCACAAATATGAGGGCACATTGCATTGTGGGTTTCTCTCAAATGAGCTCTCAGTTTCATTTTTGATTTAAAGGAAAAATCACATTTGCCACAGGAATAACTTACTTTTAGATAATCCTTTAATTCTGCTCTATTTGATTCTTCCTTCTCCAGAATAGTGGGTGCCGATGGGGATTGAATGCAATAATTCATAGAAGGATCCTTGATGGATTGTTTAGCTGTCACACAACCTTGATATTTACATCTGAAATTGCGCTTCTCTATGTGCCTTTCCAGACTTTTCAAAGTTTTGAATATTTTATGACACTTTCCACAAGGAAAACCCTCATGGGCATTATGAAATAGATATTCATGCCTATTCAATTCTTCTTTGTTCAAAAATACTCCACTGCAAAACCTGCAATGATATACACAAGAACTAAGATTGATCTCCTTGTTTATATTGAATTCTATTCCACTCTCTGAGCCTATTTGAAAATTTTCACCTTGATGGAATGTTTGTAACTTATTTTTGGAAAGCAAAGGAAAAGAATATTTTCGAGATTCTTCTGGTACAGCGTCGGCAAGAGCTGATCGATCTTCTGATATAAATTTCTTAAGTGTCAAATTAGATGGGCTTTCAGTAAATCTTTTCTTCTCCTGTAAGTATTCCAAGTGCTGTAAGAGAGAATTTATTTTGTTAGAAACTGAGCTTTGTAACAACAGAATCATGGCAATGAACAGGAGATCCTTTTAAGAATACATAGTGAAACTACTGTCGGATCGTCATAATGGATACTAGAGTTTTGAGCTGGATAAAAATTAAACTAACAATCCTAAAGAAAAACAAGTTACACCAAATTTTAGCATGTTTTATCCTGCATTCAACCATGTAGTGCAAAAATTTTTGTTTTCATCACGGGTAGAACAAAAAAGTGCTCATTTCGTTAGCTCTCCTTAACTTAAGAGCAGACTTTGAAATTTTATTTCTCAAAAATTATAAATTTGAACCAAAAAATATTTTAGTACAATATAAAAATACTTGTTCTTCACAGAGAGTTTCAGCTTACTCCCATAACACAATATAAAATTATTATCAATTTTTAAAACAACTTTTTCTCTCTAATGTATGCATGTAGAAATGTTAACTTTTTATAGTTATAAGCTCTCCGTAGGAGTTTTCACAAGTACTAACATACTTTACCTAAAACTTAGTGGCTTTTTTCAATGAAATTTATATTAAACAAGGCATAAAGATAGTAAAATTTCAGGGCACAATGGTAGGGATGCTGAAACATTCACCCATCCCTTTTCGCACTGGGGTGAGTGATCACATCAACACTGCTGGTAATTACCCCTAAGGCTTCGCAATATTTTCACTTAGTTTAATATAAATTTCCTATAGAATAAATCACTAATTTTTAGTTAATGAATGTTAGTTCTTGCAAAATCTCCAACCATGAGCTTTACAGCAAGCCCAAGTTTGCATTTCTAGTGCCATCTGTTATACAATACAAACATCTTTTTTATTATTGTAGAGAAAAAGTTATTTACAAAATCGATGGTAACAGTTTATCATGTCAGGGAAATAATCTGAAACTTTCTAATTGAATCAAGAATAAGTATCTTTATACTGCAACAAATTTTTCCGTGGATCAAATTTATAATTTTTGAGGAATAAAAGTTCCAAGTCAGCACTCAGTTAAGCAGAGGGAAAAAAACTGGCACCTTTTTCACTCTACCTGTTGTAAAATACCTACCAGATACAAAAAGATTGCATTATATGATTAGACACAGGATGAAACATGCTAAGATTTTGTGCAACTTGTTTTTCTATTGGTTTAGTTTTATTTAACTCCAAAATCAAGTATACATAATAAATGATCTGACAGTAAATTTACCTTTCAATAAGCACCAGATATAATCAATTTTTGGAGTCCATAGTGATAGTTACCAAACAGAAGCATACCTTTATGCTTAAGTTTTGAACAGAGAATTTAATTCAATACCACTGAATTAATTTGTAATTTAAAAGTATATTTTAATTTCAAGAGTATAGACAACTTAGTTTCTATTGGGAATGAAACCTGAGTCTGCTTTAGGTAAAGGCAAAAGCTTAACCCCCTTTGCTATCTTGGGATAAACATAGAAATCATATTCACATGCATTCTTTTCCAGCATTAATGAACACAAAGTTATGATAGATAGAAAAATGCATCACTCTGTATTGATGTAATCTATTTGGCTGTTTTGGGTGAAATCTGGTAGAGCATTATATTTAAAATATTTCAAGAAGAAAAGAGGATACACTATTCATAGGCATTTTCTTCTTGAATTTTTATATGGTCCGTGGAATTTAAATAGGATTAGGATGAAGGCAAGTGTTTTTAGAAATCATTTCCTTCCTCTTATTTCCAGGACATGTTCTAAAATGTCACAATGACTAATACTAATAAATACCTCATGTTCATACATTTAGAGACCAGTAGTATAAATTAAATGTGACAAAATGTTGAGCCACTAAAGTTTATTGCCACAAAAAAGTGCTGTTTACTTGTTCTAGGGAGTCTCTGACAAAAGCATCCACGTAATTAACTTCTTTACTGGTCATTACAAAAGATTTTTCAATCATAACTGATCTGATTAGGTGCAGGGTATATTTACTGAAATTACTGAAATAAACACTATGAAGCTTTTGGCTCCAGTGGGTTGCACTTGCACATCATTTTTTTTCTGAAGACCCAGGCAGATTATTTTAGTTTTCTACAAAATATTTCTTACAAAATTTTGCTGAATTATCCAACAACTTATGAAAGGATTTGTTGGGGTACCAAGCTCATTTTTCGGTACATGATTTAAAAAATTGCTGTTTTTACAATTCAGCAATCGATCATAAATGAAAGGCGGTTTGAAAGCCAAAGTACACATTTGAGACAGCAAAAGCACCACATAAATTATGAGATTAAAATGTAGTCTATAGGACGTGGGTTATGAACTCTTGATACAACTATAATTAAAACTGCATCTGAAAAAGTGCAAATGCAATTCCAATGTTTATTGATATTGTGATAATTTTATAGTATGAATATTAGTAAATAAGTGGATGAGACCCAAAATAGCTCCAATTTGTCACATTCATCTATTATCATCTAATGGAAACATCTCACAGAAAGACTGATAACTGCGATATATAATTGCCTCACTCTGTTTGGATGTGATCAGATATATGACAGCAAATCTCCGCGCGATCTAAACCACTACTCCTTACATACGTATGATCTTTCATATTGTAGCATACATACCTTGAGTAATCTGGTGCGGCATACCAAATACTTCAGAGCCGCCTGACAAGCTTCACTTAAATTTTCTATCTCCATTACTTCTTCAATACAATCACAGCATATAAATTCTGGAAGTTCGTCATCTGGGTACATCTGCTCGACGAAAGCGAGTTTCATAGAAATACAAATCAATGCTTAAAATGAATGTAAAAAATGCGTTTTCCTATTTATGAATGTAACATGTTCCTGCTATGGATGTTCAAAACAGAGTTGGTAGCTTCATAACAGTCTTCCAAAATTATTAATACATAATGATTTTATGTAGTAATTCTGAGCTGTATTTTCTCTAAAAATGTTATGCCTTTAATACAACGTTTTGTATTCAATCCCACAGGATTTAGAAACCGTGCTGACTGATGATGAAAGATGTTGACAACACAATACTCACGCAGTAGAGATTACTGGATTGTTTAGTTTTTATACTCACATTCTCCCCCAAGCACTGCATAAACATATCTGCTATTGTCATACTGTTCGTCACAGAAGTTTCGAATATATTTAGAAAGGTAGGTCCTCTCGAGAAACATATTCTGCATAACTCTTTACATTTTTCCCGATTAAATGTAGGAGAACGTTCTTGACACAGCATTATCTCGAGATAGGTAAATCTTTGATAGCTATCAAATATTTACATTATATATATATATATATAAAAAGAATGCATCAGCTGGGTTCGACTGCTTGTTTCGATCATATACACACACAGCTTACGGGCCTACGGCAGATTAACCGGAAATACCGGAACGGATATGACGATTGACGCTTTTCCCCCTCTTTCTCCTACAAATTTATGCCGTGGAATTTAAATCGCAAAAACGAGCTCTTTGCGCTTACTTCCAGTATCATCGTTTTTAGCATAAGTATATCACTCATAGATTGAATGTAGGATGGGATTTTTTTCATATAGTTTTAATTGCATATTGGAGGATAGAAGTTGTGATTATCGCTCTGAATAATAACGTAAGTAATATTTAAATAACTCGGTGTAGTGACTGTGATACCAGCTGTGCAAAAACTGTATAGAGTTTTATCCATAAATTCTAATTACTTTTACGTCACCAGTGTGCCGAATTACGATGTATAAATTACCTTGCATAAAAACAATAACAATAATAATCCGCAATGTATATGATAGAGATATTTGGAAGCAAGCTTTGAAAATTATACTGGAAACCCCCAAGAAGAGAACGAACAAACTTCAAAATTCTGTAATCATCATCACCATTTAAGTAACAATATAATTGCAAGGTCAGTTCAGGATTTTTCATTTAAACTATTTCTTGCTGCTAAAACTCAGATTTAATGATAAACCTACCTGAAATTCACAGAGTAATAAATAATCAAAGTTCACCAACAAAAGCTAAAATAATTATCAATTAATATATAATATGAGATACAAATGTGATAGAAATAATTGATGAGGTACTCCTGAGACATGTTTTCAGTTCATGGTATATATAGAGTGGGTGAATATTTCATAATTTGTACAATCATCAATAGTAACATTTCAGTTATTTAAATGGAAATGTAAACTTATGGAAAGAGGTTGGATGATTACGTGCACCAAGTGGCTCTGAGGTACCCAATTGGGTTGGGTGCCAAGCAACTTAAGTTGCTGTAGCACTGCAACTTGCCCTAATGCGAGCTTCGTTGTAGAAAGACTTTCCATCTAATACATTATCAAAGAAATCAACATACAAGATTTATGGTGAGAAATAAAGGCTGTATCTATTCACAGAGGGCAAACTATAACATATAAAAATTAAAACAGTGTGAATTAATAGAAACAATGCATTTTTAATATAAACATTCACTTATTCATTTGCTGCAAATCAGGAATGTTCATCAAATAGTCCACTGTACAACTATGAATACTTTTTCATTCTAAATAAATTTGACAAAGATTTGAGTCTTTAAATCAGAAACAAAAAATTAGAACATGTTGAGCTAACAACTTTGTGCCTGTGTCACAATATTCAAGGGTTTGACATGTAATTTCTCCTCCAACAAATCACATACAACTCTGCACACAAACACAAATACAAAAGTCATGTATTAGATATTCACTAAATAAATTTCAACTTGAAATACAGTGATGTATCCAGCATTGATTCAATGTTATTCAGCAACTACGATTTTCTATTTGAAAACATGTAGCAATTGATGGGAACTACTGCTAGATTAATAAATGACAAGAGAGGACTGAAATATTTCACATTCTAGCACTTACACATATCATATTCACCAAACATGGTACTCAGACAGACATTTTGTTTACTTCACAGATGTAAATAATGTCAGCACTGAAAACTGTCATTATTGTCCATGGATGATCTCTCTCATTTCAACATCAAATCTCCAAATTTCAACACCAAACCCTTTTGTCATTCGAATTCTTCATAAAGAATGTGTATAATGAAGACTGCAATCTACAAAATAAAACTCTTGCTATATAGTACTAATTTTTGCTTAGTTCTGATAACATTTGAGCAGATGCAATATTTTCAAATTGGAAACTGATATTTTAAAGGTCCTTTTTGAGCGATGGATTATTAACGCTTAATCACATAGATTCTTGAGTCTTACTTAACTCTCAGCAGTTCCAGACATTCTGCAACAAACTAAAACATTTCTTTATGCACAAACTGTCTACACTTTACAAACCTCATCCAGTCATGCTTGTTCCCCATCATTCAAAACAACAAAGGAAAATATGAATCACTCATTCATTTTTGGTAGAAACAAGAAGTCATAAAACATTTGAAAACCATTTCAATAGATATGATTGATATAAACCTAATGATTGATAAATAGAGCAATGAGCACTGTACACACATGAAAATCGGGGAGACTTTAATCATAACTATCCCCACAAAATAAAATCATTATTTTGAAGAAATAATATTACCAGAATTCAGCTTGCATAATTTGCACAGAAACACACTCAACATGAATGACAAAGAATGATTTGATCTTGGATGGTTTAAGGATCCTTAATTGTTATTGATTATGTCAAACAAACTAAATGAAAAGTACGGTTAAATCTTCTAATAAAAAAAATGAGAATATCATAGTTGGAAGCTCCCAATACCTTTCCTTTAGCATCATAGCCTTGTCTGTATTTCTTCAAAAAGTGTCAATAAATCCACCACCTGCACCATCAAAGGGCATATTTTGCTACTATTAAATTTCAATTCAACAGGTTTAATACTGTGAACTACATTTGAATCAAAATATGTCAATGAAGATTTATAAAGGAAGCTAATGTTGAGAATGTTATAATGTTAATAATGTCTAAATATCTTTGTCTATCATGTGAATGCAGAATGTTGGCACTGATTCTTGCAAATAATAACATTTTAATCTTTCATGATGCATGAATATACTTTATTTAGGTACTGATAGACTTGAATGATTCCTAAGTAATAAAATATTTTCATAATGAAATGTTTTGATTGAAGACTGATGCTTTTCTGCCTGAAGTGATGATTGTAAAGTTTATGGGATGATATTAAAAATTCAATATTTCTAAACTTTTCCATATCAGTGTAATACTAATTCATTGATTTTAACTATTTTCATCTGCCTTGCTAACTGCAAATCAGCAATAAGACTAAAAGACATTTCCCTAATATTACATCTATAATGAATTGGTAGAGGTTTTTTCATTAACATTCACTCTTTTGTCAACATTTCCACATACTGAGAAAGGTGATTGTATTTAGAAGTCTCAATGAAGACATTGCTTAGATGTTATCCATTTAACATGTAAAATTCCTGGCATATTCCTTTAGGGTTTCACGCAAATTTCTGTGATTTGAAAACAGCTCTCAAAATAATAAGACATATAACAAGGTGATGTTTAATTAACAATTGCATCACTTTCACAAAGTCATGTTGCTTCCATAATCTCAGATATCTGAAGGTATCTCTCATTAAAGATTCATTTACATCTACTTAACATTCACTTACTTGAGAAGCCATTGCTTAAGTATAGCACACATATTTCAATGAAGCTGTGATTGAAGCCATATAAAACTGTAACAATATTTTACAATTAAGTATTTATAGTTTCTCAATAAAAGTTGATAATTCGTGTTTGAGTGTCCATCATAAAACAACAAGCCAAAATCATGGATAATCATTCAATATAGAAATGTTGCTGAGTTCTGACTTCTTTTCTCACCATCCTTTTGGAACCCATTTACACAAAAAATATCTCAATCCATTGAAATTCAAATGTTCTGAAGCTACGCTCCCCTCAGTTCTGCATTTGACCTTTGGCATTTTTTGATCGTATAGCTTTTTGAGAGGTAGACGAGGATGTCGACGTTAAAAGTCGAGATGAGCAAGACTTGAGAATATTTGCACCAATGATTCAACCATACAACTGTGCGGAATGCATGTTGTCCAACGCATGAGGACAGCTTCCGGTGTGATGATAATGGATTGGTAGAGGGGGGAGAGGAGGTGGTGGAGGGGGAGGCAGCACAGCAGGAGAAATATTCCCTCCACCAGATTCTGTTTCTTCAGGAGACTGTGTGGTGGGCGTTTTTGGTGTTGGAGGCAATGGCACTCTTGGATGGAAGTGCATCTTTCTCCCGTGAGCTGAAATTCCATGAGGGGTACCATATATCCTTTGGAGGGCCTGTAGGCTGTTACTGGACACAGTTCTCTCCAATATCTCTCCCCAGTGTTTCTCTTCTTCTTCCTTCTCGGGAACCGATGCAGCAGCTACGTCTGGAGGATCAGGAGGTGCAGCTACGCAGGCTGCACCCACAACACCAGCAACTCCAGTATTATTTCCACCACCTAAAACAACTGCCTGCCTCCCACTGCAGCACCTAGGAGGACCATGACCGTCTGAGGAGAGGGAGGCAATCCCACGGCGCCGTACATGCATCCTCAGCCACTGACGACAAGGGATCTAACAAAGAGTATAATAAGATAATATAAGGTAATATACAGCAAAATGTATTATTATTAAGTTTTATTTTGAGGGTAAATCAGGAAGTACTGTGAATTTGCTTGACCAAACTAATGTTAACTTACTACTGCAAAATAAAACACAAAGTTTTTCAGTTTATAAGACATGTGCGCTTACATGATACATCCAAATTTGGCTACATATTTTGGAGATGGTATTTAATCCTCTTTGCTTTGATATAAATTTTTCAAACTCTACTAATTTAGCATAGATTTTATGAAGCATTATATTTATTTCCTAATATCTTTTGTCAACAAAATCTGACAAAATGTATAAGTAGTTAAAGTTTTTCTTACATCATTATTTTGTGACTCATATCATGCAGATTTCTTCATATCTAATAAAAGTAGAAAGATTGTTATACTTAGACTATAATGACTCACATATCTGAAAGAGACATTTTAACTGATAATGCTGGATAAAATTGGTGTGAATTTCAAAGGAAATCCTTTAGAACTCAGTTTACTGCTACCTAATCCCTTGAAATTCATCTGTTTTACTTCTAATTCCAAATCTGACAAAAATCATAAGAAATGCAGGGTGATCTTCAGAATATTTCTTCATAGACACACTTGCATCTTATTAGCTATAAGAATACTGTATTGATTCCTTCTGTCTCCCCTAGAATGCATATCATGTGTTCTGCAGGAGTAACTTTTGAAATGATGAAGTTAATTGATATTCTTATCTGATACCAACAAAATAATTTGGCATTCATTTACTAACTTAAGAGATGAATTTTTAAAGAAGTAATTATTATTTTTTGCAGTTTTCTGAACACTTTTGAGATGCTAAGCCTAGATCTCTTACTTTTTAATCAAATTATTATGTAGCATACAAGTTTTATTTGGTAGTAAGTTCATTTTTTGAAGAATTAAAAACAGCAACTTGGAGTGTATTGTATTGGAAAAGGGATTGCATTGTTAGTATATGCTTGTTTGCCATATATTGAGGAGGAGGCTGGGAATTGAAACAGTTATGGCAATACCCAAAAATATTGATAGAATCATTGACATCAAGTTTGTGAGACAATGAATTAATAGTTGAATGAAAGAACACCATAGGGATCCCAGATAGCCAAGTAGGCAATGTGTTCGACTTTGGTGAAAGTGGTCCTGGGTTTGATTCCTGGTGGGGGCCAATGTGCCAAATGACCTTAGATGTCGAAGCACTTTTAACAGTACTACTGTGAATGAACAAATATCAATGAATCAATTTTTTAACTCCTTGGAGGGATCAATTGAGCTATCTTGGAAGATCAATTCTAAAAGATATTCTCTCTCATTCTAAGAATATATACACCTTACCATAAGGTAAGGTTAAATGGAAGATAGGACTTCACAGTCTCAATTTTCACATAGTAAAATTATCTGTATGCATAAGGTATAAACATCATCAACTAATCTATGTTATTCAAAATAGATTCATAAAATTAAGCCTTAAAATTTTTTTCATATATGGAAAAGATTTTATTCATATATATACATTGTTTTATCTAGACTCAGAAGAATTTACTTAGAGCTTGAATTAAGAGTGTATCTTATTTTTTAATTTCAATAAATAATAAATATTTCAAATTATTTGATTTTTCTGCCTGGTAAACATCATTCACAATAGAAGTCCGAACCAAAAGTTACATCATGCTTCTCTATTTCAATTGCATGTGCAGTAAGAAGGTATGCAAACTACATGAGTACTACCTAAACATGTCATTAATAAATTTTCATTTTGGCAGCTTTATTAGATCAATATCTTCAACATATTTTACATACTGCATCATATTCTACTTTTTCTAATGGCTCTTCTCCTACTGCCAATTTAGCTAGATTGTAACTGTTACAAAGAGCTATTCAAAATTATTTTGAAAACGAACACACAAATCCTTTACATGATGTAATACTTCATGAAAAAGTCTCATGATTTTTTGTATATAAATCTGATGTGGTCAGGCACAACTTTGCAATAAGGTGTCATATCCTGGTATAAGACTAAATTGTAATGCTATAGAATAAATACTTATTTAAACACGTTTAATCAGCATTCTCGATGAAGAAGGACACAGATAGATATAACCATTATCGGCGAGGTTAGGCCCAAGTGGGCCTTTCTTCCACCTTATCCTAATAGATGGAGTTAATCATAATAAGTATTTGTTCTGTGGAGACCCCAAGGTTGTTTTCTAACACCTGAAACCCTATGGCAAGTTTTACTGTAATAAAACAGTCACATTGGTTCCTTTATGATCCTAAAATTTAGGACTGAAATTCTATCTGTGTGTTATAAATACTCACTACTTTTTTAATTAACCTTAATTGAATAGATGAGTGGTTACTCATTTCAACTTTTCATTTCTTGTTTCAGCAGTTTATATTCAATCTACTTTTCAAATGCTAAAATGAATATTAATAAATTTGTATATTGAGTTATATGAAATAGTTCAGAGCTGCAATCATTTCATATAAATTTTGTTTCCATTACCAAACTTTCCTTCTTAAATTATGGTGGATGTTAAATGCCAATGTGTTGCATATGCTGGTGGAAATGGGATATCATGTACTCTCAAGAATTGAAGACTCAGAAAGTAATTTACCAAACAATTTATATAGTAGAGAAGGTATGTCTTTACTTAGATTAGAAAAAATAAATAAAAATGGCACCAATTTTTAAAGTTTTTGGAGTAAGAAAAAAGGTTTAGAAAATATTGAAAATGCACTTTTTCTTAATCCCATATTGGAAAATCATGCAAGACAACTTAAAAATTAAAGGAAAATATTACTTGAAAGTAGAAAGGAGTTCACACCGGTGTAAATTCGAAATAAGGTTAAAAAACTAGTATTAAATCAGAATGAACCATATCTCCTTTTTTAACTAGGTAAACAAAATAAAGTATTATGATATTTTAGAGCTAAATTTTAAAAAAAATTTACAGTGGAGATTGAAATATCATGAATAAATTCATTACCTTGGACATTATTAGTTCTCTACTGATTCGTCGAAAGTTGTTGTTGAGGAGCCAATAAAGGAAGGGGTTCCAGAAGCTGTTGCTTAGCGCCAGCCACGTAGCAACAAAGTCAATAAAGGGGGGCACCTAAAATGAACCATTATATTAGTGAACTTTGAGCAGAGAAGAAAAAATTCCTATCCTGAACTGATAAATCTACTTGAATCCACCACAAGTTTTAAGAATCACTGTAATTCATTAATAAAAGAAAGATTTTTCATTAAAGTGCAAATTTGACCAAATGTATTTTTATTTATATCAATATTTCTCAAGTGCGTAGGTAAGGTCTACAGGAATGATTTAATTCAAAAGGAATGCATTTTGAAACTAAGGGCAACAAACCTTAGAGCCAGTACATGCTGCAACAACCTCTTGAATGGTCCATGGAGTAACCATGACAATGAATCCAAGAGACATTGCAGCCATTGTGCGTGATGCACTAACACTGAGGCGCCTCTCCTGAGCTATCATCTGGTAAACAAGAAGAAGANGGAAAATCCTTGTTCCAGCCCCGGTCTTGTCAGACTTTTTTCACGTCCGTTTTTCCTTGGGAAAATTAAAAAAACGTTTCGCAGTCTCGATATTTCAACAAAACTTTTATAAAATAAGATGTTAGATTTTTAATTCGTTGACCCAAGGGTTGGATGTAAAAAGAGACTAACTAGTCTCAATCTCGCCCTGAAATAAAGTCTTTCGGTTATTATTTATAATTAATATATTCCGGGAGAAAATGGTATTCGAAAATATCGCAACGAATTCTTGTTTAAATCTTAAAATTTAAGTAATTAAACAGCTTTGCGTTCAAGTCTGCCTCGAGATGTTTCAACTAAGTACAGGGAGTGGTTTGCCATCTATTGAATGTAACCGATGTTGCTAATTGTTTTGCAACAATTAACACCGCAACAATAGAGTCGCGTAATTCTGCCAACAGTGTAAAACTACAAAAAACTTAGTTAGCTTACAGCCAGCCCTGCATGTAACCATCCGTAATAATTGTCACTTGAACATGTATGCCTAACTACTAAGTTTGTTAACATTCGAATAGTTAAGTTATACAATTATTCAGTCATTGTTGAATTAAAAAATTCAACAATTCAACGCAACGTTCATGTAGGTGCTAAGATAGGGAGTTCTGAATAATTCTCATGTCATTAAAAATTTTAAGACAGATTCCAATTAAATTTATGGCGGAATGTGCTATCCTTGTCCTATGACAGGGAATATTTAGTCTGAAGAGTATTATGTTTGATAAAATAGAAAACTCGAGCGCCAATGTGGTAGCAAGCCATTGCGTAAAATGCTGCCATTATCGATGTAATAGAGTTCTTAAGTCAATAAAATATATAAGTAGTTTTTATTGACAAAAAACAGAAAATAATGATGGAATCCATTTTTATTTACAAAAGTTAAAGTTTATTAAGTGTAGCTTGCATAGCACGAATGAGGATATTATAGTTTCTCTGAAACTATGCTGAAATGATGATCTCGCGTGAAATTTTGTACACACGTTCTATAGGTTCGCCGTCCCCGTCCTTGAATCTTATTTGTGCATTTTATTGATTGATACGTCACCTTCGAAATGAACACTGAGAGAGCAGCACTACCCAGCACATATAGATTCCGAGTACTCTTGATTTGAATTAGGCCATCCGTTCGAAAAACGAAGGCCAAACGGGGTTGCAGACAAAGGAAAACCAATTCGTAAGAGGATCACAGGAAAGCACCGCTCTCACAACTCAACCCTACCCGCAATAGCGTACTATGGTCATTGACATTCTCTTCAGGAGCCTGCGTAGAATATTTTGCAACAAAAACTCAATGTTTAGCTTTCCTTTGCACCTTATTCCTCTCGGTCAATGGTAAACAGATTAGTGGCGCGAGTCCTCGAAGTTGCTACGTTGTTGCTAAGTAAATATTCATCTACTAGTAAACGCCCCCGTCAAGCATAACGAAACTTGATTCAGTTTAAAAATAAATCCATCATCGTATATATCTGGACCTCCTAAGCCAGAAACAGTCCGTCGTTAGATCATAATAACTCAATATATTTCTTACCATTATTTATAATATTTATTCTACAGTTTTCAAGTCATGAAAGCATACTTTATGTACATTTTTTATAGAAAAATATAAGAACTGATTATCCCCGTGCACTTATATGGGATAATTCACAAAATCAACATTCAACAATGGCCTTAGTCGTCAAAGGGATGGGTTGTTCATTTCCCAAAAATTTTACGAATTTTCCGTCTATTTTATCAAAGTTCTCGCAATTTCGAAATTATATGAATGATTCACGACTAAAATAAGATGCTATGNTATGATCATTTTCCTTTCTTTGGACACTTTTCTTGGTCTCGTAAGACCATTATTTCTAATTTAATTCTGTAAAAGAAACAACCTCTGCAGGTAACGAAAACTTATTTTACGTACATTTCTAATGGAAAAGTATACTATCTGATTATCCCCGTGTATTTATATGGGATAACTCATTAAATCAACAATCAACAATTGCCTTGGTCGTCAAAGGGTTGGGTTTTTTATTTCCGAAAAATTAAACTGTTTAATTATCAAAGTTCTCGCAATTTCGAATTTATACGAATGTTTCACGACTAAAATAAGACTTTATGATCATTTTCCTTTCTTGTGGAACTGTCTCAATTTCGTAGGACCATTGTTTCTAATTTGATTTTGTAAAAGAAACAACCTCTGAAAGTCATGAGAACGTACTTTACGTTCATCTCTCATGAAAACGTATCATGGGCTCATGGGTTTGAAAACGGCTCTTCACAGGGAGTTTCAGCTTCCTAGAAATACAATGCAGTTTGTTTCACATCTCTAATTCGAGCCGTTTCTGAGATAGATAGAGGGACGGACAGACATTTGCTTTTTTATGTATGATTTGTACCGATTTCAAGTGTTTTGAAGTGAACCTGATATGATCGAAGGAAAATATTTACAACGGAGAAACCTCTATAAATTTTGTTTTCATTCACAGTATCCTCCAGTTTTTTTTTTAAATCGGTTATTTTATGATTGATGATGACGTAACATATTATAAATGAAATAATAAATATAATCTCCCTAGAGAAGATTCATTTTATTGTAATATATTATGATACCGAATTTTCTGCAGATTAGCGAGAACTATTGTTTGTTTATTTATTGTTTTAATTGTATTTCCATTGTAAATCAATTGCATTTGTATTTAATTTGAAGCACCTAAGCGCTTAATTCTTTATAAACAATACCATATTAACCATAGATATAAAATATCACCACAAATACAACCGGTGGATAGATTTGGAAAAGCAACAATTGATCAACAATTACAGTTTGATTGTTGTTGAAAACAAATTATAAAATATTATTTTAGTTTACTAAGTTATTGTATTCATAAGATATTGCATCAAAAAAAGCGGTCTTAGCTAAAATATATACTGCATTGATCAGAAGCAACCCATATAGACAAGGGCTTATCGATACGAATAAATTGCTATTTATTATTTCGCAAATTCCCTAAAGCAAAAGTTTTCTAACTATAGCGGTAAAGAAAATTTGAAAAGCAAAACGGACTCCACAGCTCAATACCGACCCTGCAACTGTTTCAAATTCACTCTCAGATATACATGAACGAAAACGTATCCTAAAAATTTTTATTTACCTCGATAAATTCATTCATAAACAATAATGTTGAATGAAAAAAGAAGTCGAATCTTGTTCGAACAAGAGAATAAAGGGATCCCCAATGGAGACGGAACTTCAAGAAAGTGCTCAGTTGTTTCTTTTCCTTAACAAGGCCCTAGTTGTGAGCACCACTTCGTAGGGACTTTGAGGGTCATTTGGCTCGCAGACCGTGCTTAAGGCAGAATCCGGGATAGGAGTTGTGGTTCCGGCACTTTTCCGGCAGCAGAGCCCAAGCCCTCAAACTTACATCGAGTAAAATATTAAGCATAGGCCGAGGGTGTTTGAATTGAAGTCGACCTGGGTAAATATGCCAAATTATTTATAGAAAAGTCGCTAGATGTTCCCAGAAAAATAGCTTAAAAGTTGTTAACCTGAGAGAAAAATATCGCTAATAATAGTTAAAACAGAATAGCTTCAATTTGCTTCTATTAATGAAGTAACAGAACCGAAAATACATACATTTTCATTTATTGTATGACTATTATGTCTTTAATCAACTAAAATTGATGCTATTTTAACATCAAAACATTAATGAAAATAAGACAAACATGTTATGTTAAGAAAAGACAAACATGTTATGTTAAGAAAAGACAAACATGTTATGTTAAGAAAAGACAAACATGTTATGTTAAGAAAAGACAAACATGTCATGTTAAGAAAAAGGTTTGATGTAATAGAACATAAAATTCACAGACATTAGCGATGTTTTGTGGAAATACTCCATGTTTGAAGGAAGAGAAACTTTTTTATTTTTAATGCAGACACGACAACGTTTCATCGAGTGATTGCCATCATCCTGATGAAGGTGATTAAAAATTCTGCGGAAAGAGTACAAGGCCTCTTTTCCTTCAAACGTAAAAGGACATGCTTTTTAGAGTGCGAGATGTCGCTAAAAGAAGGGAAAAGTTGTTATATTTAGCGAAAAAAGTCTACTTCAGACCAGGAGATCACCCAGGGAGGAGTGGGGGTTGACCCCCTTAAGTTCCCCGCCCCCCAAATTCTTCAAATATTTCACTCAGAACCAAATTCTCAAGGGTCTTATTAACAAATATTTGTACGCTAGAAATATATCTTTCTTGTGATGAGAATCAATATTTTCACATGACAACGTAATTTTGAAGGAGTTATTTATACAAGAGATTATTAGTTACAATCCTTAAGCTCAGCCCCCCAAGCATACATTCTGAATTCCTCTCATAAAACTCGCATAAAAATTTATTTCTTAAATCACCAGTTTCTATTATATCTCTTGGAGAGAAACTAATGCACAGTAACGAAAATTTAACATTGTCCGGCGCTTTTCTCTAGAGCATCGTTTTTCAATCTGGGGTACTTTTTTCCCGGAGTTTATGGCGCGAAGAAGCATAGTCAGTATATTTAATGAAATTATTCCATCGGTAGTTACGCATGCTGCATTACAGGGCGTTATTTCACGTTAGTACTACCAATCGACTATCCCTGACTATGAATACGAAAGGTTCACGTGAAAATTTATAGCGCATTGTAGTGATAAGCTGGAACGAATAATTCACTAAAAGCCCAAGAGAAAAATGTTTTGTTCGGATTTGAAGCTAGCCTAAGTTTAATTTTCGCAGTCCGTAGTTATTTGAAGAACTGGAATCTTCGACGAATATTATTATTATTATTATGCACATAAGTTGCAAGTAGGCAAAGGCCAGGTGGCAACATTGACATATTTTACAACAAAACAAGTTAAAAATAAGATACAATTACTTTGACGTGTTATTTACAACACAACAATGTATATGTATTTCGGCGATAATTATGCAACCTCTCAAAACACTATCGCAATTAAAATGACAATATCTCAATGAATAATGTATTAAATATCGCGCTGACGATTTCAAAATCTCAAGTAAAGAGTGAAGTAGTAGAAAGCTGACTTTAGTAAAAAAACCTCAAGGTTAATACTATCCAGTATCTAATCACAATCTTGTATTTGTCTCTACATTTATTCATCCGATCCGACGTAATAAATACGTGTAAAGTTGATTTTTAATTTCGTTGTAGATCGTTACTTTGTCCTAAAATTTAATCATAAAAATATTCTTGCGGAATACGAAGGGGTATTGTAAGAAGAAAATTTAATACAGGGTCTCATTTCACGGTCGAAAATAGTTTTTGTCACCAAATTGCAAAAAATGTGATGAAGTACATCAAGTTATCGTTAGATATATGAAGCTAATTTGATAAATATTTGTGTTGTTGTTATCAATAAAATTATGGTTGCTATGACAGTCTGCTCCGGTTTTACGTCGGCCTCTGATTCGGCAGCAATGATGTTATTAGTTCTTTCCGAAAAGAGTTCGAAACGTTCAATTCAATACTGCAACAAACGGCAAATTAACTACATTTACTACCAAAAAATGCAACATCACCACGCATCTGTTGAATAAACCATGAGCGATGTAAATCCGTTCCCACCGACCTATTTTAGTGTATGAAAAAATAAAAACTTGCTCTGGAATAGGGAAAGTTGCGTGTAATCTCACGGAAACTTAATCAACTACTGGGTTCGAACCCGCGTTCTCCTAAAGATGACAATAGTTTTCCTGGGGCGCTCATCAATATAAAAATATAGCACAGTTCCATAGCATTGAAAAATCCACCATAATTTTTTTAAGGTGCTACATCTTCGTAAATACCATCCTGTCGCCTCTCGGCTTGTGGTAGGGGGTTTAAACACCGCGAATTCGAGCTAATTCTTTAGCTTATTGTAATCGCGTATCGTTCGAAGAAGGATTGAGTCCCTAAAACGACTTGTCCTCTTATTTATCTTATTTTACCCTCATTGTCGATTCGGCCGAAGTAGCAGAAGGGGGTCGCATAATATCGATAACGCCTTCTGCAAATGTGCTTCGTCTAAATTTATCCAGCAATCGCGTCCTAGCTTCTAGTCTCCTTTCTTTCAACGATTTCCAACCTGCGCCTGAGGGCATTTGCGTAACGCTTGCTTTTTTATCGTAGCATTTTTTAACCAATCGTATCGCCTTGTGCTACACTTTCTCTAGTTCGCGGATACACGTTTCATCCGCTGTATTTCATATACTTGCCAGATGGGGCCTGATTAGGGTAAATAACATCACTCTGTTCAGGAAGTTAGTATTCTATAAATGAGTTCGATTAGCAAGAAAACAGGATGAATACTCCAAAATGACCTTGAAAACAGGAATATTTGATATTTTATTATTCATTATCCCTCTGAGAAACTAGAACTCTACTTCCCTAACCGATCACCTACGCGTATGATAAAATTAATTCTTGAAGGGACTTGTTCCATCTCTCTGATTTTTCTCGCTGTATAGCAACCCATGCAACAGGGAGAACAGATCATGTCTGCTACATCTTCTGAGAACGTACTTTTTAAATTTACATATGCTTTGTTTCAATTTTTTATCTTCTAGAGGTTCCCATCCTGCCTCCTAAAGCATCTGAATAACGCTCACTGATTTGTCGAAACAATTTTTTTACGAAGCCTTTCGTTGCACCTTCTCTGATTTCCGATACCAGATGAAGATGAAATAAAATAATATTTCTTACAGGAAAACTTCTTAGTTTGTTCGATTTCAGATTATTTCAAATCCATTACAATTAGAAAAAATAAGCAGCCCAAAGCAAGTTTATAAAAATTCCGCACCCTTCGTTGGTTGGATAGCTCAAAATGTGTTAAAACGGAATTCGAAGGTCTTATTTGGTTCAAAACCCTGCAAATACATCGTTTAATACGAAACATCCTAAAATATGGTATGATTGCTAGGATTTCTGCGTTTTTGTTCCCAGTTATCTACCTATAAATGATTCTAATTTCCAATTATCTTCCAAGCTATATAAAACACTGCATGTGTTACCTGTATCGTATTCAGCCCAAAAGTCGACTTGAAACTCTTGCCTTCCATCGTAAGTTTCAAGTACGTTTGCTAAGAAAATGAGGCTATCTAGTCAAGATGAGGAGTAAGGTAATTTGGCTTTCCTTTCCTGACTGAGCCATAATGCTATGAGCGGAAAATATCCTCGTAAGTGAAGCAGAATGACGAATTTGAATGCATTGCATTCAAATTCGAATGACAAAAATAAGTGACTTCGATTTGCAAGATTCATAAATCAATTGCGTTAATTTTATGACAGTCATGAACAAGAATGAAAAAAAATTAAATTAAAAATTTATTTTTTCCATCTTTTACTGAAAGACAAATGAAAAATATTCCGGAAAGGGTAACTTCATTCATTCCACAGAAAAATAAAAAGTGTGGAAATTTGCGATATTGAAATATACCATTTTGCAAATATTTCCTTTGTCACACGCCGAAAGGAGGCTTGCGGGGTATTACTATTGAGGTAGATCAGTTTCGACAAATGATCGCCTTCATCTTCAAATATGGAAAAATAATCCATTAACCGAGATTGGGTAGCAGGAACAATTTTTGGATTGCGTGCAAAATATAGGCGGCCATCATGCTTATTGCTTCATGGTTGGCCAAAAGCCTGAGGCGGGGCTTGGCCGCGTTACCTCAAGGTCATGTTTTGGATCCACTGTAATTACCAACAAGAATTGTATGACGAAATACATTGTAAATACATTGTAAATACATTGACGCAATGCCTTTCACGTTAAAATGCCTTGTGACGGAGCAGAACGTTTATATAATCCACGCTGTTGAAATGTAACAGTAAGGAAATCGATTCCATTCTAGTTCGTTTGATTCGTGCCTTGATATTTCAATACGGCACCTTTTGTCTCTCTCGAAATAACACTCTTACACAGCGATAGTGAAAATATTTTTACAGTATCTTATGCTTCAGCAAAGACGGGGCAATAGCATGCGGTGTATCCTCCTTAGAAAAACAGAGGGCTGAGAGAAGATGTTTTTCCTACACCGAATAGATGGTCTCCAGCTCTACTGGTAATGTCGATCGAGTGGTAGTAATTAAGCACCTATCTGATATCGGATGTTTTCGTTTCCTTTGTGGGAGTGAGCGTCCTTTCTAAGAGGAAAAGGCGAGAACTGCGTCACAAAGACCCCAATCGGAGAGGGAAATAGCGCGGATAATGAGAGAAGACAAAAACGTTACCACAGCACTAATTTCTTGGAAGACCGCCTTTACACATCCGCACAAAGGAAGATTTCTTGCAGAATTTCTTTATTTCGCAAACGTTAACCGCTATATCATCCCCTCCACACTAAAAGGGAAATATGATCGGCCTTTCCACCGAATTTTATGAGACCGAAAATCGATTAATCTGAGAACTTTTGGCGCGCTTTCAACAATGGCTCTATATCTTCCCATCTAACGTTTCGGAATTCCGCCGCCAGAGAGCAGCCGAGGGCGTTCCCGGCGGTGATCTTCGGCGTTCCGATTTTCCCAAATCCGCTTAACGAGTTCAATATTTTATTGCTATCGCAAATTTGCATAGGGATTTCTTCCAGAGAGGAAAAACAAACATTTCTTTTGAGGGTGTCATTGGTGCCAGCTCTGGGGATGGAGTGAATGAATAGGTTTATTTAAGATGAGAATGGAGATCGGAATTCTCGCTTTAAGATGCAAGGTAAATATCAATAAGCGGCTGTTGTTTGCGGGGAACGTAAAACGATTTTTACGAGGACTGGAATGCGTAAATTTATCGGAAATTGAATAAAGATAGCAACTTCACGTATACTCATTGCCAAACCCGAGCCCCGCGACTTCGTGTTCTTTACGATGCTACGAACTCAGGAAGTTCTGGAACATTTTCAAATTACTGCATGTAATCTAATCATTCTACAATCTGACTGCTGATTTTAGAGCTGCGTTGGACTATGAATGAGCTACCACTTGGACTTACTGGTGATGCGTTCGCCATTAGTTTAAGCGGTCCCGGGTTCGATCTCAATGATTCGAAAATTTTCTCATCTGGGAAAATTTTCGAATTATTGGGATATTAATTATATTAAGGGTAAAGGTCATCAGATCGTAAGAATAAGTTCTAAAATCAAACTTATCTTCCTCATAATCATCGGTTAACCACTGATAAAAAGATGTGAAAAATAGATAATTATATATANTATCATCTTATAACCGTTGATTTTGCTCTTAAATCCCAAGCGTATTCCTGTATAATAACAAATTTAGCTCTGTATACCTAAGCTGGTTTGGTAAACGCCCCCGTCAAGCAGGATGGAATTATGATAACTGGATACGCAACCTATTGGTTACGTATCCAGTTATAAACCAGTTAACCTATAACATTGCGTTGTCTAAAGGAACAAAGGAAGTATATTTAGCCCGGCCTGCAGTGATTGACATGCTACCGAAGAATTCCGATAGAATAGTTGCTTTGAAAGTGGGAAACTTGGGTTCTAGTTCAAGTCATGTTGCTATATTTAGACTAGAGTAGAGTTACTTAATGTTAGTTCCCTCCGTACGGTGGTACCTTGGTTAAGGTCAGTGATCCGTTCCAAGAATGTCGTCGTTAACCAAAACCGTCGGTATCCAAGGAGCGATTTTCCAGAACCATGAAAATACGGCATATAATTAATTCAAATATAATAGCAACAAAATAATGCCATTAATGAAATGAATAGTATTAAAAGCAGTTTTTAGTCGTCAATCTTACCCAGAAGGCATCGTAAACCAAAGCCTGCGTCTTTACCTAAGATATTGTTTTATTACAGTCATTCGTCGTTAACCAAGGCACCACTGCAATAGACTTCAATGCTAAAGACATTGAACAAAAGTTGTCGCAAATGTGTCTTTAACTTCAGAAATAATTAACGTTACACGTTCGCGCATGATTATGTTAAGCAGCTCTTCATAGGAAGAAAAACACAGAAATATCAACTCGCTATTTTAAATCTTTGCGAAATGAATAACAATGCACCCTATCCGTGGCATAAGGAATCTACTGCAAAATATAGAACAGACTTTCTGTCACATTTAAAACAATTTATGGTATTAGAAAAATAACTTCAGAGCACTTAGGGGTTCTACACCGAACAAAAAACTGTTGGACTAAGGATCATATCATCATCTGTTAGGTAGGTTTTTCTTACTTTAATTACCGACTCTCAATAGAGTATATTAAATTTCAGCAGTGAAATTTCGAGTAAAGAGAAAATCAAAATGTCAAAAACATGTCAAAAATCGTCTCATGAGAAATTCTAGTGATGCAAAATTTAAATTACAGTACTCTCGACTATTCAGCTTGTAACTATACGGCCTAGTTAAAAAAATAATAAGTTACGTAATAATATGGGAAATATTTTAATTTCCAATATCATTGCAAGCGGGTATCTGCTGCAATTATCCTACACGTATATAGCATATAACACAATGGAAGACATGCAAAAGCAACGAATAGAATGAAAACAGACATTTTTGATCTTTATATTAGCTTCACCTTTTTCATTTATGTAATCATTTATCATTAAACAGTGAAATAAGCTTCAATAATTTTTGTAAAAATTATGCTTACTTTATCTGTTAATGTTATGATCATTTTGATTATGTGCGTATTCACAGTGTGTGTCCCATATAATAATAATAATAATAATAATAAATCGACTTTATTTCAGGGCGAGATTGAGACTAGTAAGTCTCTTCTTACATCTAACCCTATGTCATAAAAGATGAAAAGAAATAGTTTATGGGGCTAAAATAAAAGAAAAATAACAAAGAGATGTGTTTGCGGGTTAAAAAAAACCTAAGTTATTGCACTTAGGAAAAAATAGAACCCTGCAGGAAAACGCCCACAGGAAGGGGGGCGTGAAAAACCTGCGAAACCTACAGACAGTAGCATCTAAAATTTTAAAGAAGAGGGGGAAATTAGAAAATGAAAAGTGACTGCAACGTTACTGAAAAGAATAAAAAAAAGCATGATAAATGTACATTGATATGAAAGAAAGAAAAAAAAGAAGAGGAAGGGGGAGAAAAAAGATGAGGACAGGAGATCGATTAGAAATACAAGAAAAGAAACATTGCAAAGATAATAAAAGAAGTGGGAAAAACACAATACATAGATATTTACAGTATCACCATTGGTTACGTCAATTTAGCAATAAAAGTAATAAAATGAAAAGAATCTAAAAAAAGGAATAAATAATAAAAGCTACAGATTACCAAAAATAACAAAAGATATGATGATCTTACGCTCCCCGATATTAAGTTGTACATTATGAAATTTATCTTAAAATGTGTCTAATATTTCTATTCTTGGACTTCCATTTTCTGTGATATTTTAAAACGTAGAGTAGCACATAAGAATCATTTGTAAAGAACTGTACTAAGCGGTCATATATACATATGCATTCATATATATTCATAAAAATAGTTTTTCGCATAAAAGGGGCGTTTTTTATGACATAGGGAGGGGTAGGGAGGGACTATATACAGAACACTGGACTCTCCGGTTTTTTTTATATCCGGCCTTCCATTCCATACGTTCGGCCGGATAGTTGAGAATCTACTCCATAGGACGTTTCGTTCGTAGGGAAACTTCAGCAAAAGAACTTTTCGAGCGTGCCAATTTTAAATTGGAGTAAATCCAAGTAATATTCAACGGACATTTTCAAAATATTAAGATTTGTCCATCAAAAAATGTTCAAAGCCCAAAGGAAAAATTTCTATATTCTCAGAAAACATCTTAACGTAAGTTATTCCTTCCATTGTGTTTCATTCGATTGAAATGATTTTTCGGTATGGCATGTAATCTAGATGCACATTGAAAATGGTTTTGAAGTAAATTCAATAGAGATGTGTACTCTTTGAAATTGTAATATTTTGAATATCTGGACAATTTTTTGTAAAAAAAGCATTCGGGAGTTTCTGTATTTCGAAGACACACTAATGCTATAAAACGATGGAAAATATTGCCTCTTTACACATTTCACAGATAACTTGAATGGTTTAATTAAAAAACAGGATATTCCACGAATAGATCAATATTTTTATAGATTGATTATTAAATATTGAAAATGTCAATATTTTTCAATTGGAGAAGCTCACATGTGGATATATATGGCTGACATTGAACTATTTTCGAAATTAACAGTTTAGAAAAATGTTCAAAGTAGTTTTTCAAGTTTAACGTGAATAGAAATCACTCCGTCGCAATTAAAAAAGGACACTTTCATTTTAGCGCTAAACTGGAACATAATTCTTAATCAAAGTGTTTGAAATTTTGACAACGAAAAAGTACACCAATTGGTGACTATTGAAGTAAATACTTGGTTAATTTAAATGGCATTCAAATTTTTGCCCAAATAGTTCACTCGCTTCTACAAATAGACACAAGCAGTCACACAATAGACCCAATGGGTCATTTACATTAATTACCATGGCAATTGCAGAACGATTGCCATAACACGGCGAATTGATTTAGGCATTCATTTAATCAATTATTTATGAAAACACGAAATATTGATGGCTAGAGGTTTTGGTACTCACATAGTAAGAAATCCCTTCCCGGATCCTCTTCTCTAACATAAAACGCTTGGTATTTCCGCGATGTTAATAAAAATATGTGAATTTATCGGTGTTTATAAAAATACAAGGAAGCACCCCCTTCAAGCACGACGGAACATAACTCATTTTAAAAATATATCTGTTATTGTATGGATCTGGTCTTCCTAAGCCAGGGTGTGTCAGTTGTTACTCTTTAATACTGTAACTATGACCGTTGGTGGTTTTAATGGTGAGGGAAAACTTTGGTATACATCTGCCCATAATTAAATGTGTAAAGGACTATGTATTTTGTCAATAGTCATTATGAAGTCAACATTCATAAATATTTTGTGTACTTCAACTTTAAGCCATGAAATTTGTAAGAAAAATACTATCATCTTATAACCGTTAGTTTTCCTCTTAAATTCCAAGCGTATTTCTGTATAATAACAAATTTAGCTCTGTATACCTAAGCTGGTTTGGTAAACGCCCCCGTCAAGCAGGATGGAATTATGATAACTGGATACGCAACCTATTGGTTACGTATCCAGTTATAAACCAGTTAACCTATAACGTTGCGTTGTCTAAAGGAACAAAGGAAGTATATTTAACCCGGCCTGCAGTGATTAACATGCTACCGAAGAATTCCGATGGAGTTATTCAAGAAAAAAAGACTATCGCTTATTAACCCAGGAAACTCATAGATGATGATGAACTCCCGTGAACTCGAAAAAGTACAACGGAAAGCGATACGTTTTGTTAGAAAGTGCTACGATAAAAAAGCAAGCGTTACCAAAATGCTCTCAGATGCAGGTTGGGAATCCCTAAAAGATAGGAGATTAGAAGCTAGATTGCGATTGCTTGATAAATTTAGGGAAAGTACGTTTGCGGAAGAGGTATTATGCGACCCCCCTGCTACCTTGGGCGATCCGACAATGAGCAGAGAATAAGAGAAATAGATGCTAGGACGATTCGTTTTAAGAATTCATTCTTCCCGCGAACGATACATGATAACAATAGGTTAAAAATATAATCCGAACCCTCGGTGTTTTCACCCCCTGCCACACGCCGGAAGGCGGCTTGCAAGGTATCTATGTAGATGTAGATGGGAACTAGAGAAAGGCAAGTTCAGGCCAAATAGCCTCTCTTCCACTTAGCCCGTAAAGTCAATTTTCGCGATAAATTGAGACTACATAATAACAATTTAATACAATTTACAAGGGTCAAGAAAAATAACTTGAATGCATAAAAGGAAAAACACAAAGATTTGGGTCGTCACACGTCACGCGTTTGACTTCGGTGAAGGCGGTCCCGGGTTCTATTCCCGGTGGGAGCCTAAGTGCGAAGTGACCTCAGCTGTCGAAGCACTTTTAACAATGCTACTACTACTAAAAATCCGAAAAGGTAAAAAATATAAAATATTTTTGTAAACGTTAAGACTTCAGATTTTTTATTTTGCTATAATGTATCTATTTAAAACATGTTTTCATAATAATTTCTCATGTGAGCTATGATTCTACTTTCATCCGGTTAATTTATTCGTACACTGTTGAGGACAGTAAACAACAGAAACTACAAACAGCGCTAGCTCAGAATGATTATTAAGTAGTTGACAATGGATTACTCTGCATTGATTACAATACATTGACAACAATGCACTTATGGCGCGTTGATGACAATGCATTCCTTTTTTTTATTACCTATTTTTCGGTAATTATGGAGCGGATGACAATCATTAAGTATTTTACACAATCATTAAGTAGTTTACACAATCATTAAGTAGTTATACAATCGATTACAATGCATTGGTAACAATACAATGACAACAATTCACTCACTTATGACGCGTTGATGATAATGCATTCCTTTTAGTCTACTTTTAGGTAATCAAAGAGCGGAAGGCAATTATTAAGTACTTAACAATTGATTACAATTCACTGATAACAATACATTGCCATTAATGCTGACATAACGCGTTGATAACAGTGCATTCCTCACTTCCCTACCTATTTCTCGACGTTCACAGAGAGAAAGACAAACTAATCGCTAAAAGGACTTGATTAGCGATGCAAATTTGTCTGGCACCGTTAATTAAATACACTGCTCGACAAAGTTAATACCATCAGCAATTCAAAGTGTTTGCAGTGCGATCGTTCCCGGTAATTATCCGCCACAAAGTAAACCGCCATAGCCGAGCGCCTGACCCATTTGACTGTTAGCGCGACGCTTTGAAAGGCGACGGGAAGTGGCGCTATGCGATTAGAATTTTGTTTACGGCAACCGCTGATTAGTTGGCGGGACTTCGAAGGCCACATGTTTTAATTATGGAGCAACTGATCAAGCGGTTTACTCTTAAATTATCTTAAGCTCCGCGACCTTCGCACCGTATCAAGGAGGAGTTCCTTAGAAGGCTACATCAGAGTGCCTTAGAAAATTAGAAAAGAAGCGTAAACGTCTGGGATTGTTTATAGAGCCCTGATTTCTATCTAAACAGTTCCTTATTTAGTTAGGTTGGACCGTCATTTCTGAGCACGTTTCATACAAACACAACAGCATTCATATCAATCACTCAATTTCCTAACAAATACTTTTAAATTAATGTTTCCTCATTTCTGGTTGCTAGATCCGATACGCATATTGCAATAGATGATTTTCAAATTTCTAATTTTAAACAATGACTGATGTCTAATGAATTTTAGCTGCTGATTTACCTCTATTTAGACCGGTGATCACCAAGTAGGACGCAGGATTTTAACGTAGTAAAGGAGAACGTTGAAAAACTGAGATATATGAGATAAAATGAAACAATTTACATACATTCAGCAGCACAAATCATTTACGCTACTCGTCTTTGAGATAAGCTCATTATACATGTCTCTTTTCTCGCTAAAATCCATACTTTCATACTTTTGTTAACTCTTCCGACACAGGCATATCTATGTACATTTTCGAACGGATTCACTACAGGTGATTCGCTACAATCACATGTTTTCGCTACAAGGCGTTTTCGCTACGAAGATATTTTGTTTCGAAAACAACGGTAGCGAACCGTTTGTGGCGTATCTTCCTAGATCCTTTCGTTATTATATGACTGTATTCGCTACGTATATTTATTCGATTAGGAATATCATTTTCCCTTGGCCACATTTTTCTTTGGTCTTCCTCTCCCATTAAAGCCACTCACGATGTGAGTTCACCATTTAAATTATTCTGCCTTCATATATATTTCTAAGGTCTTCACAAACGTAAAATTCCTCTTATAAAAGTCACTCAGCCTCCTTTGTTTCATTCCTTAATCATCACCCAGTTATTACTTACTTTCCCTCCTCTTTTTTTTCCAAATGGTCTCCTCATGTAACCTGTTCCAAATACATCCAGTTTACTCACTCGCCTCTCCTGACGATGCACGTCAGTTATCCATAAGGGAAATATATCAAATTGTGCATGCACCCCCTGCCACACGCCGAAACTTAGCTTGTAGTATGTACATGTACATATGACGTTATTATTCTACAGTATGTGAACTTTTTGATGCATGACCTTTATTGTGTCATTGTATCGACCCCCATTCCACGCGCCGAAAGGCGGCTTGCAGGGTATTTATGTAAATGTAGATGTATTTTGCATTGTATGCTTTTCTGCATTTTCAACCATTATCATGCAAACACTTCAAGGAGCTATTTACATCAATAACAACAATATTTAAATACATAACAAAACTTATCAGATCAACGGCAATGATTATTAAAATCAACACTAATCGAAGTAAACAGCAACAATCATAATAGTAACAATCAATTGCTTGAATTTCTAGTCGTTGTCAGTGAAGTTTTCAGTTGTTGAACTTGCATTTTCATTAACTTGCTAAGGGTGTTTTCAGTGGCTTAAGATATTAAGATTGATTTATAATTGACTTTTAAAGCTGTTTTGTAACGACTTTGTATAATTTAATTTATATTGATTTTAATTTATAACTAAATTTATTATGACTTTAAATTGATGTTAAAGCTGTATTTATCGATTGAAAAAGAGCTTTTAATGGCTTGAAATGCCTTATATCTTGACGGCGAAGTATCCACTGGCGAACTATCATATTTTACAATTCCTTCCTCTTCCGCAAGTCACGACGAAACTCGCAATTGGCCTGTTTCATTTATACAGAGGTAAATCAATTAAAGACTAAAGGAAATATCAATTTTTACCTCAAAAATCGTCAAATATTTATCGACTAACTGTGATTATACACAAGGAAGTCATCGAATCTATCTCTCTCTCTGTGTTCGCTACCTATTCTTCAACATTCGAAAAGAAATTTGCATACTTATGGGAAAAATTTCTGCTCAATCGGAGCAAAAGCCCATAAAAGAGGATAAAAATTTCCATATTAAAAGGCTCTCACTTTGACTTTCGCAAAGGGAGGGGATTCACCTGTTGAACTGAGTGCGGATCTACGGATAAAAAAGTTTTGAGCGTTAGGCGAGTCTAAGTCTTTATTGTGATGCCTATCAGACGATTGTATTCGTAATTATGAATCGAGAAACCAATTAAAGGATACTGAGAGGCAGAAGATTGGTATTTTAAAGTTAATTGATACGTAACACAAGGGATCTAAGGTCGTTATGGAGTGATATATCTGGAGAAGAAAGTAGTAACAGTTATTCGATTAAAGCTATGAAAGTAGCAGCAAATGTTACTTTACAATCACAGCCCAAAATTACTACATCGACGTGAATAGTAAGAAATGTAAACGACGTCAATCGACCAGGAGAGGCATCAGAAATGAAGAAGGCAACCGCCTCAGGGCTCAGTACTCGTAATTTAAAGGGCGTCAATGCATTACTGCAGGAAAGCTTTACTAACATCTTAAACTAGGAAATATGGGCACGCAGAACCGATATTATGTACGTCGACGAGATTTTCATTAAACATGTAATTAATAAAGCGTCTGAGATATCAATAAGTAACAATATGTTTGCAACCAAGAAAAAAACGTATAAAAAACATGATTGTTGTTTCTGAAGTAACATAACAATAATCAGCGCCGTGTCTTTTGTCGTGAGGAAAAAAGGGGCAACAATTGACGCCGAAACTGTTTAAACATTGTGTGAAAGTGAAAGAGTAAACAATCAAGAAAGAGCCAATTGTTGCTTAGTTGCGGTCAAACTTCAGAGACTGAACTGAACCGCATTGTCTATTCATTAATATTCAACAATGTTACACATATTTTATACCCAAGCATACACTAAGTTCCAGTATGCTCCTAAATATGTTTCTCATGTAATCGATGTCATTGCGATCGCCGCTAACGTGTCCTTAGAGAGTAACTTGTGCAACTTAGAACCTCTAAGCTCTAAAAGTAGATGTAGCGTTTAAATGTATTAAATCCTCTACACCTGTAACGCCGAACTTGCTCGATTAACTCGTATTATTATGGGAAAGGGAAAATTACTCTTTTTACTGGATCATCCCAGTGTAACAATCATAACCGTCCGATTCTCTTATGGTTTCATTTTCAGGCCGTATACATGTTTAGCGTTAAATTAAGACTTTCTGTATCGTATATGATAGTCATCTGATTTTGTAAGCTAATTTTTAAAAATTGCGAGACACCCGGGCCGATATGGTACTTATTATTAGATGAAGTGTTGGATAAATCGTCAGCGCTCTTCGACTATTTTACTTCTGCGTATTAGCGAAAATACGTAAGAAATACGATGAAAAGTTTCTGTAATGAACTCCATTTCTCCTGGAACACTTCAAAACCGAATAAACTTAAAATCAATACTGAGACGCAGTATTGTTGAAACTAATAATGAAAATTAGCAACAATCAGACGTGCGCGATAATAACACGTCAAGCTGTCATTGTGTGAACGACAATGAGAGTCACCCAGGAAAAAATATCAAAGTCCTACACATTAAAATATCTCGTTTACATATTGGAAATAAAAATATACGTACAAACAAACATACCAGTTTTGAATAAAAAGCGATGGTTACGCTGTCATGACTCTTTCGTAGCTTCAGGATACAATAGTAATTGCATTGCCTCCTTACTTAACACATTTCGTCGCTATCGTGGAAGGTTTCTTACATTGTTATCGTCTCAAGAACTACCCCGCAGGTAGAGATCTGCCCGAATACTGAATTCCATACCCATACCCGAATCGTATCCGTAGGTTATTCTACATATCCATATCCGCAAAATACTGCAAACCATCCGATCTGACCCACAACAACAAATAATACGAACAGCATGAACAAAATGTCCGACTCGCAACTTTTCGAGGGGATATTTGCGAGTAAGATCGGATAAATTGCAAGTTTGTAGATCTCTAACTGCAATGGGCCTATTAGAGACGAAAGTCTCGTATGCAAAACTAAGAAAAACTATTCACTTAAGAATCGATCTTTCATTTTGAACTCAAATCAGACAACTGCAGAGCATGTTCCAGTTCTCACTACCTGCATTGCATAGGATAGATTTAACAATAGCAGTGTAGCTACTTATATTGTTCAGACGCAGCGAAATAATCATCTCCACCATCCTCCTCTATTTCACGGCAGAGCAGTTTTTGACTGATTGAAAAACCATTCTCACTCTTTTGCCTCACGTGAGATTCAATTACCGGGGATTGAAGAATCGCGACTCTATGACTCAATTCTGTTTTGTGAGAGCTCGGATTGCCAATTCCCGAAGAGTTGATTCCTGCTGTTGTCCATTCGAAGAGAGGTGAATTCCGGAGGACTACTAAAGGCATAACTTCGACTGGGGTAACGTATGTATCCTTCGTTTATGATCAGCATGAATGTGAAATTTTAACACAATTGAACCGGCTTTATCTGAAAATGTAATTTTGGATTATTTAAGGCGATTTCCTCAAAGAAACTATAGTAATTAGTTCTATAGCGTCCGAACACTTGCAAAATATGTCTGAGCATCTACAGACGAATATGATGCATAATTAATATATATTTAATTTATATTTATATTAATAAGTAGGTCCTTGACAACTGAAAATAGTGCAAGTTGCAAATCTTGGCAATTAGTGTATGAACCGTAAAGAACGTCCAGTTGTATAGAAGTGGGAGATAAAAGCCTCACGAATCCCGATAGATGTGTGCGCAATGCGTTGGCCTTTGGTGAAAGAGGGTTCCGGTTCGATTCCCGATGGGGACCCATATGCGAAATCACCTTAGCTGTCGACGCACTTTTGCAACACTACTACAACAAAAGCCTCAATCCGGAAAGTAGGAGATATTAAAGATTATTTTCCAATCCCGGGAGTTTCCAAGCGAGTCAGAGATGGTTTGCAACCATAGTAACAGCTTTGTTGCAATTGCTTTGGAACCAGCAATCGTAGGTGGTATTATATTTATTAAATCCAACTAACTATATACCAAGTTACCCGCACAGAGATGATTTCCTTGGAGCACAATGGTACGCCAGAGCGACAGTTGCTGAATTTGTACGATTGATATCATTCGGGCGGCAACTGACAAATGATCGCAAAAAACCCTCCGGCGATCGCCACCGGTGTCCTCACAACCGATTAGAGTCCTTTCATGTAGATCGATGGCTTGTAACGAGAGCCATATGGCCTCTCAAGGGGCCATACCATTTTTTTGAGGACCCACATGACGTAAAGTGAATGAAAATAGTTCGTTAATTTATGGTTTTAATCTTCTAAATGAATCGATAGGAATTTAATAGAAGTGTAAATTATTTCTAAAATAATATTTTATCAAAGTAAAATACAGCATATTATAACACAAATACTGTATCACACTTCAATAGCGTATAAAATGACCTATGCGAACATTTCTTAGCATCCCCTCCATGAGAGGGTATGATGCATTCACGCAAATTCCATAACCAGTTCTGTCTAAGATTTTTCGTAATTTCCAATTTTCGAGGTTTGATTAATCTCAGATAAAGATGCAATAACTGTGCAATTCCTTGGTCAAATAAAAGTACAGTATAATGACAAATACAACTGTACAAAATTTCGATATAACATATTATCAGCCATACGCCAGTGGCAGCTCGCGGAGTATAAATTTGAAATCTGCTTACAGTTTGATTTATGCACAATTAGGAATAGTTTTATTCAAAACAGGATCTAGTTTCCTGATGAAAACTCGGTTCCTGTATTTCTCTTTTCCTGCTATTTGTCCTTTCTACTTTTTACCCATGCTTTGACCGTTATCAGTCAAAGAACATGCTATTCGCGAAAATTGGCGGTGAAAGGAAGAGACTTGACATGCATGAGAATGGGGAGAAGGAATATCAAGGGTTTGACAAGTGAGGACGTGGGGTTTTGAGACGAAGATTAGATTCCGAAAAAGTTTTACAAGCGTTAAGAATGTACCTTTACCATAAATAAATCAGGTGAGCGGAGAAAACATCCTCGATGATGATAAGTGATAAAAGGGATAATGACATTGATGCAACTATATCTAATATATTTCGAATGTCCACAATATGTAAATTAATTGTATCATTAAAATGATTATCAATAATAAATTAACTATGTAATTAAGACATATAAAATGTTATATCCACGAGAGCAAAATTACGTTATAACAGAGGGTAGGTAATTATGTATACAAGTGTACAACGGTGGGCGGTAGGTAAAAAAAGATGGGCCTTAGGTAACTAAAATTAGGCGGTACGTAATAGAAGGTAGGCAATAGGCAATAAAAGCTAGGCAGTAGATAACAAAAGGTAGTTAATAGGTAATAGAAGGTAGGCAATAGGCAATAAAAGCTAGGCAGTAGATAACAAAAGGTAGTTAATAGGTATTAAAAGGTAAACAATGGGTAACAAAGGGCAAGCAGTAGGGAACAAAAGGTAAACAATAGGTAATAAAAGGTTAACAATAGGTTACAAAAGCTAGGCAGTACGTAACAAAAGGGAAGCAATAGGTAACAATAGGTATGGAGTAGGTAACGAGAGGTAGGCAGTAGGTTAACAAAGGGTAGGCAGTTGATAATAAAAGGTAGACAATGTGTAACAAGAGGTAGACGGAAGGTAACAAAAGGCCACTACTGTATCTCCTTACCTTTTCGATGCTGACGACTTGCGACGAACTCCCTTCAGAGTCAGGGGTCAGGGCCTCTACGGAGGCGCTCGTAATCTCACCAGTGTTGCAGTTGGAAGTGGAGGACGGAATTGCTGCGGCGGCGGCCCCGGGAACGGCTGCCGCCGCCGCAGCCGAAGACACCTCGAAGACGCCTCCGGTAGCCGCACCGCCCCACCCACCCCTCCGTTTCCTCAGCCTCAGTAAAGAGGTGGCGTGGAAGGCCGAGCCGTAGCAATACATGAGTACCATGGTGGTTGGGAAGTACAGGAGGCAGGAGGCCAAGATCCTGAGGGCCGCCCGGGAGAAGAAAGGGTCGCAGGCGAGGAGGCCGGTGCCGTTGAAGTAGTAGCCACGGATCGAGGAGGGACTGGAACCGTCTTTGGATTGGCTCTCTCTTGGCAGCACCATTGCGGCGAAAAGGGTCAAGGAGGTCACCCACGTCAAGCTCATCACGGCGACGCAGCCCTGAGGCGAAGAACGACATGGACAAAGGAGTCACTTATTTGCATCTGAAAGCTGTCGGGAACATTTTATAGGGCTGTGACCTGAATTTCCCCAAAGTGAGTTTACTCGCTTGCGGTCGAGAATTCCGGGATTAGATTTAAAAAAGTACTGCGTCAAGTTATATTGAAATGTTAGGATGATAAATAAACAAGACTCGTGATTCAAAAGTGCACGAGCAACCGTGACACATTTTCCACGTGATGCGAGATTTTTGATGAAAATTTATTTTTATAACAAAATTACGGAAACACACCGCAAAAATATATACTACAGCTAAGGCAAAACTTATTCAATTTATATCACCGTTGATAAATATTATTCTGAGTCTTAAATGATATCAGGTGTGCAAAATTATATAATTATGTAATATTAGATAACTCCGCTGCAATAAATAATTATGTAATGATATGCAATTATGCAACAATAAGTGATTATTTTACATTAGGTAATCATGTAAGGGTATGTAATTGTGTAATAATTAGTATTTATGCAATAATATGTAATTATTTAATAATATGTAATCATGTAATAATATGTAACTATGTAATAGTATGTAAATAAGACATATTTAACTTGATGTTTAGCTATTGGTAAGCTTTTTTTGATTCTATACAATTCCTAAATAAACATGTATCTTTATTTATATATTTTGAGTGCGTCAAGCCCATTGTTTATTACTCATTCTGAGTAAAAATAGATATTGGAGCAAAAGGAACAAAGAACACAATTTCAAAATTCAATTAATGCCACTGAAAAGACTATGAATTCGAAATTGTCTTTGAAAAATAGTTTCATATCGATCACGCTTCATACTCGCGACGCGGTAACCTAGCAAAGGTTTCAAATAAATCTGAAAACTTTTCATATTTATGGATTTTTTCCTGACGTTATCCAACACCTTTTAAATTTTTGATGGAATTTTATAAATTGAAATTTTCAGGTAAAGAATGATTTGATATTTGAATATTTTCTGACTATCCATTTTTACATTTGAATTTGTACGTTAAGCCGAAATACCACAAGCTAATTAATTCATTTTTTTGTACAAGTAATGATCATGAAATTGACTTAGCCCTGCGTAAAGTACTATTTCTAGTAACAATTCCTGGTTTTTGGACGTTTTTTTACATAATAAAAGATGTTCACTAACTTCATAAAAAATTATGCGGAAAACAAGTATTTCTCTTGAAGCGCAAATGCCAACCTTGTTAATAGCTGAAATGTTTTGTTTTGATTCGAATTCCTATTTAAAAGATAAAATTTAACATTTTTCAAGTAAAATTTGTAATACCAAGGATAAAATATCATTGTTTTTAGAACTGTAGCAATTATTCCGTAAAAAGTGTAAAGCGGTTGCCATGATACGCCTTCATAATGATTTGAGGAATTGATTTTGTACATTTACATTACCCGCAAGCCGCCGTGTGGCGTATGGCAGGAGGTGTAAAAACACCGTACCTACTAATACGCCACCTGATTGGTATTCCTAATGCTATCAGGAAAAAGAGACCAATAAAATAGCTACTCGTTCTCGCTATAATCTTGCGAAATCTCTTTGTCGGCTGGTTTCGGATATCCCACTTGCTGAGAATGGGAATCACGATATCGCGTATTTTGTCATGCAAATCAGTACTTAAAAATTTCTGGAATAACTTGTACCCACTGCGGAGGCGATGAACCAGCGGCCTTTTCGTCGTATCCTGAAACAAATGCATTTTTTTAAATGATTTAAATTGACAATCTTGTCCATTATGACATGTTAAAATAAAATTGAATATATTCTACCTCCATTTATGTAGGGATGATACCTCTTATCACTGTATCGGTGTTAATGTATTTGAATGCAAGAAATAGCCACTCAATTGCCTAACGGTATGTAGACGAATGCTACGAGCGGCTTACCGTTGACAATGGTTTCCTAACCCCATCCTAGAGCATGAGGGTTAGTTGGAATGAGATTTGTTTTGAAATACTCATTTAATAGGCATCATTTCACATTTGATATAATCAAGCTATACATCGTCTGAAGGTGCTGCATCAGAGAAGTGAAACAACCTTGTACTTCCACAGAATAAATAATCAGCAATAAGGCCAATATTTCATAGGAGACATTTGATAATGTGTACGAATATACGAAGCTATAAAAATAATTTCCGTGAAATAACAAGATTGTTTTACATCTCGGATAGGCATCAATTCAGACATCTCTTTTAACTATGATGTTGATGATAAGGATAACAATAATAACAACAACAACAATAACATTAATAACCATAATAATAAGAACAATAACAGCAATGATAATAACACTAATAATAAGAAAATAATAATAAAATTACAATAACAATAATTACAACAACAACAACAATTATAAGAAAAACAATAACAACAATGAAACATCTTTGTTGAAGGACGAGATTGAGACTTCTTCCCTTCCCTTCCCTTATCTAACCCTTACGTAATTACGAGCAAATTGAAATGTAAATCTATTTCTTTGTTCTTGGTTTTACGTTTTGTCACTATAAAGAAAAATTACATCTCCGCTCCGTAGAATAAACAGAACATTTTATTTTTTCCAGCAGAGAATTTTAAAAGTTACCGTTACATATTTCATAAGTCAAGTTCATATGAACCAGTCCTCTACAAACGCATAGAGAAGTAATCACAAGTGCCCGCAAGCGCACAGGTGATATCAACCTCCGTTTACACAGGACAATTGCTAGAGTCAAATTGCCAGCCCTCCTGCGTGCACAGCATGCAATATCCCCGAGGAATTGATGTCATAACGCCATGACCAGCTCCCCTATCTGTTAGCATTGCTAATCCGATCCATAAATTCCGGTCCTAATTCTCCTGTCACGCTCCGTGGATCGGCCACAGTAGGTTGATTCCGATTCCGAAAGTAATGAAATCTCGGCCTCTCTCAGCCGCGTCAATTTCTGCGAATTTTCGGGGAATTTCCGCCACAATTCCGATATCCCGTCACCTGGGCACTCTCATTTAGGAGGGCTATCATCTCATATGTACACCTCAAGGTTCCTTTGACAGACCGAGCGTGATATTTACGGTGGCTACCCTTAACGGGATACGGATGGGAACGCATATGAACTCCGCTTCAGTATCAGAGATGAAACAAAGTTTGCTTTTTCACTTAGTTTACAGAGCATTTTTCCGTAGGACATAACCAGTCGACGGGGAAAATTTCTGAAATTCGTTACCGTAGTTGTAGCCGAGTTGTTAGAAGTGATATCACAGAAATTTCACACATACAGGCCCCCGGCGGGGATTGAACCCAGGACCGCTTTCACCAAATCGAACGCCCACTTGGCTAACTGGGACCCCGTCAACAATGGAAACATGAGTCAGAAACACAGTTGTTTATTATTAAATTAGCCATGGATTTAGGTAAAAATGCATTGATATTGTTGTCAAAACAACCAAAGTTTGTTATGTTTGTATTGTTAACAGAAAAAGGTTGCTTCTCATTAATGCATCTCATTGGTATATGTACTCAACAACGATGGAAAGGGGATACATCCGATTTTCTGTATGGATAAATTATAAATAAATTACTTTCTTGGCTAACGCCAAAGTTTCCAAGTTTCGGAATAACATACATTATCTCCCTTTTACCACAAATGCTAATACCCTTGGGACAACGTAATAGTTTCCGGCGAGAATTTTGTAGCTTGTTTTGTTTAAGCGCTGTCCTTTAAGCACATTAGCGAATATTTGTGTTTAAAGAAGCTAATTATATAGAATTAATCATTAATACTTGGGTTTAACAATGAATTGTTGATCAAGTGCATGTAATGAATAGGTCAATAATGAAAATAGTGATGATTAAAAATAACAAGTAATAATTGACAGTGATAAACAATATAAACCTTGAGAGTATTCTTCTAAGATGAACAACTAATTTTTATTCGGCTACCAAGAATACCCTCGGAGAAAAGATACGACAAAAATAGGACTCTTTTAGCGAAAAGATACGAAAAAAGTGAATGAAAATTAAATGAAAAGGGAAGGAAACATTGGGATATTAATTAGATTCAACCGACAGGAAGTTAAACAATTTAACATTGAAAGAAGCCAGTGAAGTAGACTTCATCGTTTCGATAGTGTTGAATCCCATATGTGTGATTAGGCAAGGGCACCTTTAAGCTCTTGCCTACAGCGGATATGTAGTATTTATTTAATTCGATTCGTTTCGAATAAACACGCTCAGTTTACCTAATGTATCAGCGATATTCGAGATTAATATATACTACCTAATACGCGAGAACACTCAGCTTCCAGTAAATAACATGCTCGTAATTGAAATTCGTATATTCTGAATATGAACTATGCGTAAAGGCAGCTTTTAACACGAATACGAGTTCAGTCAGGATTAGGAGAATTGAAGATAAGTCACAATTTCAAAATATCCATTTGGTATTCTAGGTAGGAAGTAGAAGTCCAGGTGTTCCAGGAAAAAAGTTGCGATAGCTAAAGGAAACGTTTCCGAGAACCACACCCACCGATGAAATCAGAGATATAACCCAAACAGAAAACTTCTTGAGAGGCATTAAAACTCCATATGTGGTGAAAAGTTTGAGGAGACATAAAAGAAGGATCAAAGGAGATCGTGCGTGACAGCCTTTGGATGGAAATACATACGGCCTTTTGGAGTATATTTCGTCGCCTCAGACTGAAACTTATATGTTTAGAATTGCGTAGCATTTAATGTAATTGAAAGAAATTACAGATGGAGTTGACTGATGAAATATCAGCGATGAAGAAAACGTTATTTCGCATTTCAAAGGTTTTCGGATTGAGAAATAAAGGTTGTACTCCATTTCACTTCCCAACCTGTTTACAGCAAACTCTGATGAAAATTACAAGCGATTAAAGTAACACTATTAAAAAGACTCGATTTAATTCATTTATCTGTTTGTAATCGTCAATCAAATCCTTCGTTAATCAACAATTAATCTATTAAACAGTTGTATATATCAACGATCAACCTGCATATATATCAACGATATCAACAATTAATTAAATATTTTTAATTAAATATTTTTTTGTTCATAACAATCAATATACTGTTAAGAAAAATTCGAAATATAAATCACAGTAATTATAGCACAGCATTGAAAGAGCTGCAGTTGAACGTTTACCATGAATTTGAAACTAGAAAATGTTTTAATAAAATGGATGTGCCTTGGAGTAACATTGTGGAAAGCCATATGAATAATCCAGAAAACTTTGACTTTTCCACAAGATTTATACAAAATATTTTATTTCAGATTGCAGAAAGAAAATCATTACAAACTGAACTGATGATGCATGATGATGATGCACTGAACAGATGCATAAATATTAGACTTATTTTTAATTTATATTCAACTGAAAAATTATTTTGGTTAAAATTTTTACATATTTTTGATGAACTGCTTTTATTTATAGCAAAGTTAGGTTTTGGATTCCGCGTAGCTTTCATAGTAAAAGAGAAAAGGAAAAGATGTAACTTATGTGGCTGAGCATACAAATTGTTTTCGCTGGGACTGGGTTCCGTCTATATTGTCCTAAAATGTAGTTTTCCAGCTAAAGCCTCAGCCCTCAGCAAAAATTGTGGTTATTTTATGGAAATCGATATAGAAATACAGAGATTTAAGCTTTTTTGCCTACAAAAGAGTTCAACGATGTAACAGATTGAATTCTAAAAAAATGGACGCTTCCGCAGTAAATTTTATCATCATTAGCATAATCAAATGAGCACACACTTTGTTAAGGTTGTTGTAACAAATGTCACTTTCCAAACAAGACGCAACTTAACCCTAAAATGTATTAATTCCCTGTTTTTATAGTTTATTTGGGCGTAGGAACGAGGATGCTTTATCACTGGTAAAGATAAGATTTCCATCGGCAGAATGGCTAAATTCTATTATTTAATAATCGCAATGAAGGAATGAAAGCCTCTCTTGACAAAAATATGACGAAAAAATTGTAAATTGTAATTTTAAAGGGACTAAGACACTTTATCTCCGGTTAAGATAACATTTCCATCAACAGCACGGCAAAATTCTTTCGTGTAATTCTTGTGTTGAGAAAATAAACACTTCTCTCGAGATACAAAATATGACGAAAAAATTATCCCATTTTGTTCCGTTCTATTTATGGGAAATGTCTCGTTTTCAACTAGATGGGATATTGTAAGCCTAGCCTTAAGCAAAAAATATCGGCAAGGGTATAAATGTATGGAAGGGTACAGTGATTAAGTCTGCTTTACGCAAGCAGAATAAACCCACACTATGCTACCCATAACTGCTATCTTTCATTCTCGATAGTTTTCCAAATTAAATGACAGTTATGATAAAGGGGGCGTAGCTCAGATGGTAGAGCGCTCGCTTAGCATGCGAGAGGTACCGGGATCGATACCCGGCGCCTCCAATTGTTTTAATCTCATTTCTAGGCTAATTTTCTGTCCACCCAAGCAACTTGAATTTTCTTTCCGTTACATTACAGATACATGACTAACTGCTGTGATTTACCACCGATGTTTTCTTTTGCGTTTCTCGTATCTTTAAGAGTAAATTTTAATGTGGGAAAACGTATGGCTAAGTCTGAAAAGAAAGATGTAAGCAAAGAAATTAAATATCGCGAGTGTCGTGCATAAACGAGGCAAATAATGTGCATAACCGAAAGGTTTGGTATGCATGCAAGCTGAAATCTCTTTTATTCGATATCCAATCTACCGTTTGGTAGGGTTTGGTATGCGCGCAAGCTAAAATCTCTTTCATTCGATATCCAATCTACCGATTAATATGAACGACTGTAAGTTCTTCTCAACCCGTGGATTTTGAACTTAAACCAGCAGAATCTGAACAGCCCTTTTCGAGGCTGTTACATGGTGACGGATTTATAAAGATGGTGACTTAATGAGTGAATCTCGATGGATCATAAAATTTCAATCTTTAGTTATCTATACGCATAGTTACGAGTATAAAAAACGTAACTAAGAGATGCATCGATTAACTAATTTAAAACACAATTCACTACTCTTCCACGTAATACAACGTAGAAGTATGACATAACAGGAATTATCGGATGGCCGAATTGGATTTCAATGTTCGTCCTTACCTTCACAAAAGTATTCTGGATTAGACACTAGATGACTTAGAAATGCTCCCGTAATAAATGCACGTAAGCTTCGTTTTTACCTCTTGCAGAAAGATATTTCACAAAATTAAATTTGAAATTCTACGAAATCGAGATGTGTCAAAGGAGGGCAAATTGAATGAAGATTCTCATTTTGATTGTGGAATATCGTTTTTGATACCAATTTGCGAGTATTATGAGAAAATAGACGAACATTTTGTGTGACTTTGTAACTGTTAACAACCCGTCCCTTGGAGAACAAAGCCGATGGTTAAATCCGAGCTCAAGCGTTTTCCCGGAAGACTACACGGGTAATTTATGCCAATTTAAAGTTAATGGTAACAAGATGATTGTCTTTTTGAAGAGGAGAGAGTCCTTATTGATTCCATCTCTCCCAATAACGATAAAGTGATTCTGAATGATCAAATGTATACAATAATGAATATATATTTTTAAATAAGAAAAATAAGTTTCGTAATTTTTGATGGGGTAATTAGTGCGCAAGTATTACAGAGTACTATTTCGGTCTATTTTTTGGGATCAAAGAATACATGCATATACGCACGGTGTTCAAACATTCCCGGAACACGTTCATTTTCTTTCGGAAAGGGCTGCAGCAACGTCCAACTACCGTGCGAGTGAGTTAGTCAAGAATTTTCATTACAGCATACTTACAGCAACGCTGTAACACAATGCTATTCGATTTGATTATAGATGGAAGCAATTCCAGACACGGTATAGCTAATATCCGGAAACTGATTGAGCGCTACCGTGTACCGCGATGAGCACCTTGAAACTTCGGATTTCATCTGCGTATCGCAGTGATAATCAAGGATGTAACTTATTTGTTAATCATATTTAACGTACTTAACGTATTAATTGCATACTTAATTAAGAATTGGAATAAGAAGAGACAAAGTAGTATCAATCTCGCCCTTCAAGAAAGATAAAAATGTTGTCAAGTCGCTCGTATCCATATTGTTGTAAAAATTGTTTACCATCATCATAATCACAATCATCATCATCATCATTATTATCACTGTTATTGTTATGAAAAAAGTTTATTAAAATCCTACACCAAAAATAGGAATGTGTGAAACCAATATTGATGACATGATTAAAACTTTTGGGGTTTTGAGGACTGATAAATTAGTTAGATATTCTGTGATACTTGCAAATTATTTCTTAAACATCCTCAATAAAAAAAAGAAATGAAACTATTCTCCTGATACTTTGGACATCAAGCCCTATAAAGTATCAATTTCTAATTCCTGCTATGGTGGTGATATCTTTGACTCTGTAATACTTATAGAGTTTAATAAATTACCAATGGTTTTACCAAATTTAGATTCAATAAATAAGGTTAAATTGGAAATAAAAAATTGTCTTATAAAGAAATGTACTTTTACCTTGTTCTATATAAGAAGATAATTTAAATTAAAATTAAAAAATTAAATTAAAAAATTAAATTACCGTTCATAGTTTGTCTCAGAAACGTTTACCATTGTTTACAATTGTATTAGTTCTGTTATAACAGATTATGTTGATATATTTTGGTGTTATTTTGTTAATTCAATCGTAAACGTACATGTTATCCTATATATATTTGGTATAGAATGCGAGGAGGGAACCAGATGAAATCATTTTACTTAGCAGGATCAAATTACCTTAAATCATTATGAGTAACATGTATATATTTTAGTATTATTTTCACAAGTTCTATTATATTTTCTTTTGTAGAAACTGTAATGTGAATGTAATGGCGGTTGACAAATAATTGTAGTTATTACATTGTTGTTATTATTATTATTGCTGTTGTTGTTATTATAACTTTAAAATATTTAGCGATGTAAAGGTTTCTCAGGTACCTATTTCAATAGTAACACTGAATAAATTTTAGAGTTAATTTGAAGGAGTACCCGGGTCACCGCCGGCATTTAATGTCAACAGAAGTTCAGTATCCCTCGCACAGTTTCAAATTCCGCCTAAACTTGAAGTCATATCTAACGTATTAGCTCCCAACACAGGATAGTTTATATCTCGAAAATCAGCAGTTAATTGGATACGCAACTCCTGCTACACGGAGTTTGCATTCTTCAACTTCATGAGACGACTTTCCCACGATCCTCGCTTAATCAGAAATTGTAAATGACTACCCGAGACCGCTTCAAAGGAAGCAATCCGTCTTCATTATTAGCCGCGGCAATTGCCGTAGAAGAAGTTATAAAGCCTGAAGGCTTTGAATGAAGATGTTACGCCATTGGTTGACGTAATGACGTTACGGGAGGGGGGGGGGGATGTGACCTCTAATTTTAGAGCTAACTAAGAGCACAGGGCTGCCACCTGCCCGAGTAATTATTATTGATGCCACAGAATTTTTCTTCTTTTATCCACTTTCTTTCTTACGCCTGTTGCCTGTCGTGTCACATCATCTCTACACCTATCCAATATTTCTTACTTTAGTCAATTTTGCTGCTCTTCCATCTTCCATTCTCTCTCTGAGACAATTCCATTCCCGTTACAGTTCGTTGGTATTCTTCGCACGGCAATCTTTTCTTATGTCCTCATTCTATCCAATATGGTTGGTTTCCCCAGAGACTGTCCGATACGATTTCATTTCTAGCCAAGGGTATATTCTCTATCGAGATCACTTGTTCGATAGTTTGACCGATGCATATTAGACCGACATCTCGTAAGATCGACGCGTTACTTACGTTCTTAACCGAGAGTTCGGCTAAAGTGAGAAGTGATGTGAACGCCCACTTTACCGACAAATATTAAATTGACATCTCATTTGACCGACATCTCATAAGATCGACGTTTTACTTTAATGAGCACAATTGGCAGAAATAGTTAATACGCATACGCAGTATTTAACTCCGCTAAAGTGAGAAGTGATTTCTGTGATGTGGACGTCCACTTGGCCGACACCTATTAGACCGACATATCATTTGACCGACATCTCAAAAGATCGCCGCGTTACTTGATTGATCACAATTAGCCGTCATTGGCAATACGCTAATACAGTGCTTAACCAAAAGCTCCATTGAAGTGAGAAGTTATGTGGACGCCCACTTGACCGACACCTAATAGACCGACATCGTATTTGACCGACACCTCGAAAGATCGCCATGTTAGTTTAATGACCACAATTGATCGAAATTGGTAACACGTAAATGCAGTGCATGACCGAGGGCTTGACTGAAGTGAGAAGTGATGTGAACGCCCACTTGACCGACTCTATTTGACCGACATCTAGATTGACTGACACCTAGTAAAAACGATGAGTTTCTTTCATGAGCATACTTGGCCGACATTGGTAATACACCAATGCAGTACCTAACCAAAGCCTCGACTGAAGTAAGAAAAAAAGTGTTGAGAAACTGATGATCGATAATTCGAGGAGACCTATTTTACCGTTTATAAATAAAGATCAGTATTGGTTTGGTCGCTTAATATGTATAGTTCTATATTCTTAGATATATGGTTTCGATATGGAACAGTTGAGGCAATTTATCCAACAACTAGCTAAGCAACCCAAATAATCAATGTACCTAAATTATGCTAAAGAATTCAAGGGGCGGTATCTCTACCTACGGTAATCTCTCGATGAAATGTACTTTAGCAATTATTTAAAAAAATCCCTTTATCTGTGATTATATGTAGAGGAATAGCACTCAGTGTGACTTGTGCGACTAGGGATTCTATTTTAAGAATTACTCAAAGAAGTTTTTAATTCGAGAACTGGATTCCGATTCTGCTAAACTTACACAAAAGAAAACTAATTCCCACCAGCCGATCCGCGAACAAAATCAAATAATCATATAAGCTGTTGAAGAGCATAGACGAAAGATACATACTCAAACCCTGCGAGCAGCATATCGGCCTCTGTAGAAGATACAAACTCCAAATGATCCATCATTTGTCTATTGCTAGACTACATATCATTTGCGGATTGAACGAGTGTTTGAAGAGACATGTCTTCTCGTCAATCTCTCTTATTTTACGCTCATTTCCTTATCGGTTGGAGCAGCGGGGAGGTTGAATAATAACCATAAGCCCTTCCGAGAACGTACCTTCATGGGATTTATGTAGTAATCGCAACTTAGCTTCTAATCTCCTTCCTTCCTCAAATTCCCAACCTGCGTCAGAGGTCATAACGTAGCATCGTTTTATCGCAGTCATTTTTGGCAAAACGCACCGCCTTACGCTGCAAATTCTCGAGCTCGCAGGTGCAGGTTTCAACCGCATAATGCCATATACTTTCAGCTTTATACTTTTATTCTAGATAAGGCGCCGCTGAAGCAAAATTGCATTGCTCTCTTACCTTTATATAACAGGTATCCATCTTATATGCGCCTTATAAAGTCGAGTCTTTCTATAACTTCACCACATAATCTTCCTTACTTCGTATTCAAGCGTAAAGTTATCCGTGTGCCCTAAGATATCTAAAGGACTATTTATATTTTATTCCACTAACTTTAAAACACCGAGGTGAAACTCGAAGGAAATTATTCATAAGGATACACGCCCCGCACATAATTTACTATACGCGACGGTTTTGCTAAAGAGTACGAGTGTCACCATGACGACGGTCGTGTAGGATAAACAATTTACGGGGCAAAGAGAATGTATTCCTTTTGTGTTTCAACTCCGCTAATTTTTCACGGGCAATTCTGAAACATGCAGGCGAAAGTGTCATTCTGCGGACAATCTCTATGATTAAACCAGTGAGAGAAATGCATGGCATTGGATACCAAGGTGGATGTCACGAATGAAGACTGTGTGTGATAAATGAAGGGATATATTTATCAATAAAACACGAAGGTCGTTCGTTTTAACATACAGGGCTGGTAATCTTCAAATGATGTTAATGCGAAGCGTTTTCGGAGCCAATCCCTAGATAGGGTCCTCAAGGGTTGGATCGGGAATCCCTGATAAGGTGATGTACGATAGGGATTACGGTGGCCCTAGGGACCGCTCTGGCAGCCACGGAAACCTGCGATATCTGGGCTCCTGAAATTCCTCCTTGACTTTCGTTTATGCTGTACGATAAGTGTGAGTCTCAGATAAAGGAGGCTGTGCGTACATAAATAACCATAAGATTCATTTCGCCGGATACTGAGTTTCAATACATTTTGAAGGAAAAATAATAGAGCATTTGGTCATACATTTTTAATGCTATTGTTATTATTATAATTTCACATTTACGTCTAGATTGTTGGCATATAAACTCCATTTAAAAGAAAGTAATCGACTGCAGGATAGTTTTCAATGGGTATACGTAGTTTATTTTCCTATTACTTCTGTTTCTGTATACAAACAGTAATCATACAGTTTCAGTATCATACAAACATTAAGGTTTGTATGATACTGAAACATAGCAATAAACTCAACAACACTCATGGATTACTGTAGTAGTTCGCGCAAAATAAGCCGTCTACAGAAGTGATTAATAAAACTTATACTTTAAAACGTATTGTATATATATCTACGTAGTTGTACGTATTAGATTTTATTTATCAACTTCTCTACCTAACAGCTTTTATATACTGTTTGTACCAATTGTCTCGTTTCACGTATAATTGCTTAGATGTATAGATTTATTTTTCTACATGTAGGTTAATTCTAATCAATATTTATGGTTATAAAAGTAATATTATTATCATGCAATATCTCCAGAGTTTAGATGGAAGAGAAGCCATTTTGGAGTAACTTCGCCGTAAGATTAAAACAACAACTACGACAATAATAATAAAATAATAATAATTATTATAATAATGATGATAAATAGTTGTTTCAACAATATGGATACGAGCGAATCGGCAACAATATCCCTAAGGAACAATAAACAATTATTAGTAAACGCATATTAATTTAAATGTCAAAAGTAATAAGTGAAATATGGTGGAATTTCATTTTAAAAAACGATGAAGAAATCAAAGGTTTACTTTCCCTAGGATTTATTTATGCGGCCATGGCTTCGGTGATAATTTACACCATCATTAAGAGAAATTCGAAATGGTAAGATTTTTCCTCACATTTTATTGAGTTTTTACCCGACTCCATATCGAGCGGTGAAAATTCGGCGACGGAGCTAGAGAGATGAAACCAACCAATTTACTGAAACCCGGCATTCAAGGGAATTCGTCATTATCGTAATTCCTGCATTCAGAAGTTGCGGTTTAATCTGACTCTTTTTCCATCAAATACCAAGGTCATTTCTTTTGCATCTTGTCGAGTTCCTCCTCTTTCAACTACAGAAGGAGAACTTTTTTTACTCTGTTTTTTTTCGACACTCTTCCTTTTCGTAATCCACCTCTCGAGAGATATTTCCGTACGACTTTCTCCTCCGCATTTGTCCAATCGATGCCGTGGTTCCTTCTCCCATATTTAATTCCTCCGAGTTTGTTTTCCACCCATCCAATTTACTTTATCTAATCTAATTCAAAGCTCAGTCCTCTCTTCTGCATTTCCTCAGATCCTTGTTTCACATCCGATTGAATAAGAAAAGGAACTTTTCCCATCTCCTCGTAACATATTTATCGGGACCCGCCTCGTGTATTCCTTGCGTTCCGAGAAATTCTATTTGCCTATCTACGCCCCCTTTCCCGAATTCTCAGAACTTCTTCCATTTCAGACCCTCCCTCTGCCTTTCAATTCCCTCTCCCGTTTCGTCTAGCTTCCGTATTTATATATATATATATATATATATATATATATACCTCCAAGCTTATCTATTTTCGGAACCTTGTGCTTTTCCTTCGCAGGAAGATAGGAAGATCCCAAGTTTTATCGTCTTAACTTGTAAGGATCCGCAATACATTCTGAGGATCAACCGCAAGAGCATTGTCGTGTTTGAGTACGAAATCCGTTCACCGTTACATCACTTTCACTTTTACAGCCGCACGCATTCTTTGCATTCCCTCCGCAAATATTTTAAAAGCCTAAGAGGCCATTGATATAGTCGAGATCGTTCCGGTATCCATGTCGCATGCTGTGTGAGGCATTTTTGTGGTCTGAATAACATTCTCATACTATCAAGGAAGGAGAATAATATTTTTTTAAATATAAACCTTCACGCATAGCATGTGGTAAGCCTCTTTCAGGCGTAGTACGTGCGTCTTTAGTATGGAAAACTCCTTCCGATAAATTCCTGCGATACTATTTATGTATACTCGTTGCTAAGACACTCCATCTTTTTCATTTTTCTTCCGATACTAGAGGTTGATTGATTAATTAAACTTCCTTTCGACTTATAAATACTTAGATGTAAGAGTGTACTAAGGATTCTCAATATCGCCCTTCAATAAGGATGTTTTATTATAATCATCATCAATATTATTATTGTTATTATCAGCATCATAATCCTCATCATCATTATCATGATTATTGCTACTATTATCATCATCATCGTTGTAATCATCATCATCATTTAATGAACCTAATTAATGCATGATACAACACACCGAGATCATTGTTTACTCTATGTACCAAGTGGTTATGTCGCAAAAATGTTAAGTTCTTACACAATATTGTAAACAGTTATACTACGGCCAATTGGATTATTCCATAATTTTAGTCACGAAGAAATTTTAAATAAAAAAAAATCAGATCCTTTACACTGTTTTCACACCTTGAGAACTAAATCTGCTCTCTTCCCTAAATTCTTGACGCAGTGGAACTTGACGATAGTCCGCTATCACTTTTCTTTCATAGGAAGTCGATAGTGGTTTTTCCGTTCGAATATTTTTTGTGAAATTCCTTTGTAGGCCTTTCAATCTACGTAAGTCGGGAAAGGTTGGCTTTAACACAGAGGTGCGCGTAGGAAAATTTTCCATAGGAAGCAGGCGTGATAAAAGACTGACAGGATAGTATTTCACCTCCCATGCTATTAAAATATTTGCATCAATTTCGGCAGCCATAAGAGGCACCGTTGTCAATACGAACATTTCGACCGATTCAATACCGACAGTTTTGGCATCGTACATAACAATAATATTCTACATATCTATCAAATAAATAAAAACCAACCATTATTACTGAATATATTAATTGCTCTGAAATTCTTTGTTTATTTATCACCTCATTGAGGTGAATTTATATCTAGGATGAATGTTAATCTATGAATGATACTCTTTTCTTCAGATTGCGCATGAGCCCATTGCTTTGTTGATAGCCGTACTTACTATTATTGTTGTAAGTTTGTTCATTGAGAAATTACATACGAAAGATAGGCGCAGAACCTGATGATAGAGATAAATATATATACAATAATATATAATACAACGGAGAAAATTAATTAAGAAGCTGTCTTCTCTGAATATACGATAGTGTGAGGGATTACATCTCAAATGTGTGACATTTGCCGAGAAGTCCTTCGGTAAAACAAGTTACGCGTATGTCAGTTTGTTGTTTAACTGTATTCGGAATAGATTGGGATGGTGCGAAGCCACTCTCCAACGTTGGTGATTCAGTGAGCATGACTCTCGTTAAAATTACACTGCCTGTCTGTTTCGGCTTTTCATACGTCCTCTGGACTTTTCTACGTCGAGTACGTTCCGAATACCATGACTTATTCAGTTTTGGTACAATCATAGAATTCTGTTCTTTGCCATCGCCGCTATCTGTCTCTCCATCCAAAGTAATCTTTTCGGAATGTCAAACCCTCGCAGAGAGCAAAACTCGAAAAAAAATGCTGTAATTTTTTCTATTGGTATTGAGACTGAAAATTTACGCAGGTTTTCACAAAAGACTTCTTCATAATGACCACATTCTCATCAATAGCTATAACGCGTTAAGTGTACATGCTGTCAGCTTGATTAAGAAAGGGTACTTCAATCGAATTCACGACAGAACTTTTAACAAATCACACATTAGCGTGGTTTAGAGAAGCCGTTCCTATACCACGAAGTCTTTGTTGTTTAAAAAGGATACTCGGTTGTTTTTAGGGCAAATATTCAAATTGATGTTGATCAGAGAAACATCTAGCTGTGAGAAACTACGCAATATTCCGGTATGATGCACGAATCGGTGTCGTGATTAGCTTACGTACGCTCGAATGCCTCGGTGATTGCACTGGAACGAGTACCAAGAGGGAATAAAGCCGGATAAATCGCCAAAGCGCTATTTTTCGTAGAAATTTAAATCATTCGCTTAGTAAAAACCTGATGGTGATAGGCTGTTAATATGAAACGTGGAAACTCAAAAATCCTCGGTAATTTGCGAGAATTACCCGATATCCGGGTCACCGAACGAAATTAGAACTACGAAATTCATTTCGCACGCAATTCCAATTATGCGAACTGGTAATCCCACAAAATTCTCTTTAGTTTGCATACTTATGCCCGTTGATTCGGCTATCTTTCGAACTGTCCAGTAACGAACTATCGTAATCGAACCATTATCGAAACAGATCGAGTATCGTTTACCATTACTGTCAAGTTGCTACAGATACGTACATTTCTACACCCACATACTCAACTCTTTCTTTTTGTTTCGATGGATCGTTGTATATATGACAACGACATACTGCTAAGATGGAAGAAATGCCCATTTAGGCCTAACCTCACCAATAAAGAGTTAATGTATCTATTTGTCCATATACTTTCCTCTAAAACCCCATTCCTATGCCGTCAAAATTTCTAACAGCATTTAATGCCAATTTTGAAATATTTTACTTATTCTATAAAATATTGAGCGGAATTAACCATTGACATTTTTAAATAATAATGATACGAAAGTATCATTCTAATTATTATATGACTTATCAGCTATTGATTATATACTATTGCTATTATTCACTTGTCAGCTATTGATTCAGTCCATATTTTGAAAGCGCCAGCCATGGATTCAGTCGTCATGGTGATGGTGTTGAAGAAAGTGAGAAAATCACGTAATGCTACCGCATATAGACAAGTAGTTCGCGAAATCTAACAAGGAAAAACGTAATAAAACATTAATTCGTTCCATGATTTGCTTCCGCATGAAATTTGGTTCCATTTCGTGATTCGAAATTTGCTAAATTGAAATTGCCAAAGATGAAAAGATTGCAATCCAAAGATTCCTGCATATGCGTTTCATTTTTATTCTAATTATTCCGAACAATCGAGCAAAATAACAGCATCGTTGATATAAAGAATAGTTATCACATCATTTAAACGCTTAATATGTAGTGGGAAGCAATGTTTATTGTATATTTAAATGTGACGCAATGTGATGATATTTCTCTTCAAATTTTGCTTACAATCTCCTCTCGTGAATTATGCAAAGCATGTGGTTGTTGTACTCTTTCTGAAGATTTACAATATTTTTTTTGTAATATAATAAAATATTTACCATTCTCTGTTTTCCATAGCATTATATTATACACGTAAATTTACTACTAATACACACAATAGCTTAGAAATTAATGACTTAAAAATATTGTTTCAAAGAAGGAGATCTTGTGAAATGCTGATAATGGGTTACTGCTCGTAGTCAAGGTTACTTATTTTTACATAAACAGTGAGCGATTCTCCTTATATTGAGGCTATAATACGGAATGCGGAGTTTTGCATTAGAAAACTCCTTTTCGAAAAACTCCTACTCCCTTTCATATGTGAAAATCTCGTAGCGGTATAGGATATGCGTGTCGTCAGTGCCCGGCGAACTCAACTGACTTTAGCTCCGTTCGCGGTGGGGTCATTTATTCCACAAAAGGCAAAAGTAGGCGGCGGATGAAAAGTGGTACAGGCAGCTTCTGTTTCTCAGCGAGGCGGCCACAAAAGCCTTCTCAAGAGAATAAAAAGGGCAAAACTTTGGCCACAATAAAAGGGAGTTTGAAAAATCTTTCATGTGAGCCAGAAAGAATGGAAGTGAAGTGGCAAGAATATACAGAGGAATTCCTTGGTAAGGCCAAGAGGCCCAAATCTAATAAGACAGAGAGGATGTGGAAGGCGTATGAGGCAGGTTTGAGGCGACTATATCGTGGAACGAGATTGAAAGAGCACTCACTCCACGACATGAAAGGAAAGAGGTCGTTCGAAAGATAGGTCCATATTTCTGTCGAATTTCTCAAAAATTCTGAGAAACATGCGCTGGATGTGTGTAAACATTGATGTTTTATTGATAGTTTTGTTTTGTCTATGTCTATGAAAGTACCCTGCAACCCGTTTTTCGGTGTGTGGCGGGGGGTACATGCACCATGGTTATACTTTTCTATTCGGTTACTTTCGCGTGTCGTTCGCCGAAAAAACGAATTCCTGAATCGATTCATTCCAGCATCTATTTCCCTGATCTTCTCCTCAGTATCAGAACGGCCTATGTAACATTGTGAACGCAATGTATCGGCTAAATTATCTGTGAACGTGTTATCTCTGTTCTTACTTAGTAAATTTATCATTTGCATAAATCTTCTATCGTCTAAAGATTCCCATCCTGCGCGAATATGTGACTTAATAAGGTGTCTATTTTTCCATCAGCATATCACTATTTTTAACAGGCATAACTTGTAAACAGAACGCTTATTCTCAATATTTCAATCAAGATGGGATAGCATTATGCAAAAATAAAGGCAGAACTCAGGACTGAATATTTACCTCAACAAAAATGCACTTTAATATTTGGAATCAGATAAATAGAATCTATAATTAAAATCTTCCAATACATTTACTTGTAACATGTTACAAGATAGATCCGCATTTCTGTTGGATTTCTCAAAAATTCCGAGAAACATGCGCTTCATGTATGAAGCGATGGATATTTTTATCGATGACGTTTTTTTCATCAACACGTCATTGTTTTGATATGCATAGATTGTTAACAGGAAACGTGTTCTTAATATTAAAATTAAGTTAGTATATCATGCAAAAATAAATACACGAGGGTGAAATATTTACCACTACAAAATGCACTTTAAAATTGGGATTCACATAAAGAAAATCTATTCCTGTTTTAACTTTACTTTTTTACTATAAATAATCTCCACGGAGGAAAGCGTAGTTTTGTGAAACTTCATCACATTAAAGTTAAAGGAAGACAAGAGGGTACTTTTTCCATAAGGTATTTGCACACGACCGGTTTCGACGAATAAAGCTGAGCATTGCGAATATCCGTTGAAATGGGTCGTGTGAAAATATACTTTTGGAAAAAATACACTACTGTTTTCCTTTTATTTTAATTCTTTTAAATATACTTTGCTATTGTTTTCTAACGTGTTTTAATACTTTACTTGTAACATCTTACGTAACTGTTACCTTTTAAAAATTAATGGTAATACCAATAGAAAACTTTAAAAAAACACGTTTTCATGTCTGTGGATATGGTTTGTCGAGAAATTACGATGTCGATGTATGAATATGCCTTAAAAGCAAATTTTTGGCCTATTTGCACTTCAATATAGTGAAAATTCGGGAAGATAGCTGTCGGCAAAACGTCCTAAATGGTTGTCGATCAACTGTCGGTCAATCTAGGTAGAAACCGGATAGTGTTCCTTCAGCAAACGTGTATTTTGTGAAACTAAGAGCAGACGAAGAAGATCTATGTAAATGCAGAAATTACTGGAAAAAGCGCTCATACCCAATAGCTTTTAATAAAGCTGCACGCGAAAAGATGAAAGGGAGAATTCCTTTATTCCAGCGAGGCTTTGAAATTTGTGTTCTCAGTTCTGGTTTTTATGTTGCTTTATGAAACCAATTAGCATGAAATGACCTAGAATTCTATTACAATTCACGTTGCACACAGACTTCCAAGCAGGTAACGCACTTGTATCCTTGGCAATCATACTAAGAGAAAGGCTCTCAGTATTCAACTTCTATCGCTTTGCCGTTTAATTTGTAAATCCATTAATCCCTGTTACGGAGCCATTTGGCGACGAAAAAATCATTAGACTGAATCCGTAATTCGCAATTAATTCGCAACACATTGCGGTTTCTATTATCGTTCCGGCAACCAGATTTCGATGATTAATCGAATTTTTTTCGTTGAATTCATTCGCTCGTTATTCCCCATACGAGTTTCCGCTGAAGACCGCCAGTCTTTCTCTGATATCACACAATGACTTGATTAATTGGCAGTCTCGTTGTTAGGAAGTTAATGCGTTTATATCAATTTTACAACCTAACGCCCGGTTTCCAAAGCAATTTACAACGGATTCCTTTGGTTAGTTTGTTTAGTATTACGTATTTCTAAGTACAGGTTTATTTTAATTTAATTTCCTTTAATTGAGAATTGTAACGGAAAAATGTTTTAAAGTTTTAAAAACAAAGAATGTATTAGAGTAATTAGTTTCGACTCTTAGAGACATTATCAAATGCTTTAAATGCAAATGCTAACAACACAAAAGTAATTAAAACAACAAAAGAAAGGAGGGGGAAAAGGTTAGGGCTGATTGGATGTGGGAAGTTTGGAGGAGGTAGGGAATGCAAGAGGGAAACCTCTACAACAATGACGTTATTGACAACAATAGGGACTGATTGGTAAATAGGAGAGTATTCGTTACATTATAATTACAATGCAAATAAAGGATAATTACTAATTACTCTAGGTAATAAAGTTAAGTCCTTTGGTAGAACAGTAACAAATGGCATAAAAATCTCAGAAATGTTGGTTTTAGTGGAAATATTGTGCGAATTGCCAGGTGTGGGATTTGTTACGAAAACATTTATTTACGTTCATGTATTCTGGCTTGAAGATGTCTACTTGTCCGTCCAATGTACATCGCCCCGCAAGTGTTACATTAAAGTTTTTACACATTAAATTAAATTGCATTTCGAGAATTGTTTGCTATGTTTACAGAAACAACAAAACATATAACAGGCCCGGCCAATTATAACTTCGTTCACATAAAAAATATGGGATTTAAAACATTTGTTCATAAAAGGTATTTATACCTTATAATGTAGCTCTTCCCCACTAAGTTCTAACATTAAAAATAGGAAGAAATGTATATACTAGATTCGAATTAAATAACCATGTTTCATTGAAGCTATATATTGATAGTGACTGGAAAAATGTGAAAAAAAGACGAATTTTTCTTGGGGCGAATTCGAACTTCAGGTTTTTAAACGTATCAGGTTTGCTTTCAGACAGGATGGATGTCTTAAAATTTCAATCGATCGTGTAGTCAATAAAAGCCATGTCATTGGGGTTTTCCTTATGACTGAAGAAAATTAAATTTATTTTAGTGTCAAAATGTTACGGCAGTTGAACAAATCTTATAATTGCTTGTAAAAATTTGAAATATTTATTTATTTGATATATTTAATATTTTGATAAATTACTGATAGACTCTTGAGACACAGCAACATAATATGGCTTTTGGAAGTATTTATACGCCTCAATAGGAATCCATACGAATAAAATAATAATTTGTAGTATTAGATATTCATAACCGTATGTTTATTCATACGAATCTCATCCATACAAGGAAGAACTGAGATGCAAAGCCTGTTTTGCTCATACACATATGCCATTAACACAACTTGCATTATTTGCTCGCAATACTTTCCAATCATTGTGTACATTTTTCGCTGTTGACTTATCCATGCATCTATTTATATATTTTCGTTTTAATCTAAGTACGGTTGTGTTCCTCATTGTCACTGTGATCATTTTCAACCAGCATATTCTCTGCCTTTCACTGTCCTTACAACTATTACCATTATCCTCCCACACCATACTAAACATTGCCTATATAGAAATTCTTCCTATATTTCTTCTTTCTTTTAGTTTTTAAATCTTTATTATAGTTTTAAATATTGATATAAATTTTAATTGGAGATTGAAAATTCCGTAGTGTTTTAAAAGTAGTTTTTCTATTGAACATTTCCACTGTAGTTATTAAAACTTTCTAAACTTTCAAGTATTCTTTTAGTATGCATTAAAAATCTTAATATCCCTGCTATTGCCCTTTTTAAGCGATTTTAAACTACGTATCCAGCTATGATTACACGTTATGTAATTTTTGCTATCATACTGTTCTTCTGATTCCTAACTTATGAACAGTTTCCTTACAAGGATTAAGGTAAGGTGTTCCCCCACTACCAGTTTCCTTACATTTTTTCCACTTCTTTTGTTTTCTATTTGTATTTGTTATAAATATGTACAGAACATATTTTCACTGTATTCTGTAGAGGGATAAATGAAAGAAGGAACCTGTTTGTCCTAGTTTAGCTCAATAAAGACGTATGTATACGTATAACAAAACCAAAGTTAAAAAGCCTTCTTAATGGTCACGTGAATATGTCTTTCGTCCCTTACCTTTAAATCATGATTTGAGTTTCCTGATAAAATCTATTTTACATTGATGAGGAGTTGGTGACTTTAGAGTCTAGTCCCAAAGACAGTTAGACTCTAGAGTTTAGGCCCAAAAAGACGTTAGTATAGTTAAAAGTGCTTCGACATCTGAGGTCATTTCGCACGTTAGCCCCCACCGGGAATCGAACCCGGGACCGCTTTAACCAAAATCGAACGCGTTGTTTACTTTATATATTTCTTTATTTACTATTTTTAAAAATATATTTTAAAGAATTCCTGTATGTATTTTATGGCGCAGATATTAAAGAATCAATTTTAAGGAAATCTCTATGATATACGAAAATTTGATGCTTCTACGAAATTAGAAATACGACCTTGGTGAACCTTTGGACCCTAAATAACTCAGGACAAATAAGAACTTGAAAGAAATCTGAAAAAAAACAAGATATAAATTTTCACAAACAACGCAGTGGTTGATAAATAACAGCAATAATTGATTCCCCCACATTCCTCCAGCATTGGAGTCCATTAACTCGTCTCCAAATTGTATGGTATCCACGGCGACCGAAAACCCCCACGTTTAATTGCGAAGAATTAAGTTGTAAATCGTCCTGATGCGCTTCAAAATAAACGAAAGAACGAAGTGGTCTCGACCCCTACCAAAAGAAATTTAGGGGAAAGAAGCAGGATATTTAGGCCTTAAGTGGCGCGATTCCTTGCCCAAGTCTTGGGTAATGGTATCCATCAAAAGAAACGCCATCGGAAACGTCGCGAATTCAACTCGAACGTAAAAATAAATCTTTATCTGTCGGAGATAGACTACGAGGCTTATGATACGACCGCAGAGCGATGGATGGAATGGCGGAGTGGCTGTGGTAATCGCGGGGAATGAGTGGGATCATAAAAAAGTCGGCCGGATCCTTGAGATGCTGGACAAACATTTCCAGCAGAATCCATTCATCGAGTCTTCCGCAACCATTATGGTAATTGTTTTTTTTATGGAGCAAATCCGGAGATAACACAAGAAGGCGCTGGGCATGTGAATACGTGTGTTTTTGCTGTGTGCAAACACATGTTCATTCGTCATTTTATGTAGAGAAGTAGTAAACGCCCCTGTCAAGCAAGACGGAACTTAATTTAGTCTAAAATATATCTATTGTCGTATATATCTGTTCTTACTAAGCTAGAAACAGTCCCTCGTAAGATCATGATAACTCAATATATTTCTTACCATTATTTATGATATTTATTCTACAGTTTTCAAGTCATGAAAACCTACTTTACGTACATTTCTTATGGAAAAGTATACTAACTGATTATCCCAGTGTATTTATAAGGGATAACGCATAAAATCAACATTCAATAATTGGCTTGGTCGGCAAAGGGATGGGTTGTTTATCGTAGAAAAATTTTACGAATTTTCCATGTACATACTATATTTAATCAAAGTTCTCGCAATTTCGAAACTATATGAATGTTTTACGACTAAAATAAGATTTTATGATCATTTTCCTTTCTTGTGACACTTGTCTGAATATCGTAGGACCATTGTTTCTAATTTAATTTTGTAAAAGAAAAAACCTTTGCAAGTCATGAAAACGTACTTAACGTTCATCCCTTATAGAAACGTATTATGGGTTCCTGGGTTCGAACCCGGGCCTTTACAAAGATGAGAACAGTTTTCCTGAGGATTTCAACATCGTAGAGACACAATGCAGTTTGTGTCAGATCTCTAAGTCAAGCCGTTTCTACGATAAATAGGGGCAGACGGACAGACGGGCAGACATTTACTTTTTATATACCTATATGAATGTACGTATGTATGCGCAGTTACGGACTCAACGGCAGAAAATTAGAATCCACAAATTTTCTAGCCGTTTTTCTACACAAATGATTAGATTGATGTAGATCACGTGAGATTGCGTCTTTTCGCCGCCTCCACGTTGCCGTTGTACTTATCGACGCTACCGTTTCGCCGCCAAGAATTTTTCAAGACTTGAAATATTTCTCATAGAAAATTTAGGACTTTTTATTTCACTTACACACATGGATTTTTGAGATCTTATAAAGATAAACTAAAAGAAGATTAATACTTGGTGATACCGTGGGTGTGCTGTTTGTTTCAAAACGGAGGGGTCTCCTCTTCAGCTGGGATGAAAGAAGGTTGTTTTAAGTAGGTCAAAAGGCGAAAAGAATACTCCATGAATCCTACATCGGGATATATTCATCGATAGGATGATAAAACATATTTCAAAACGGCCGCGGCTAAACGTACTTTTCGGCGAATCGTCCGACACTCCAATGACGCTACTCCGTTTCGAGATATAAACTTGATTTGTCTCATTTAGTTACTATGATTTACCTCTATTTACTATGATTTACCTCTATTTTCCTAGCCTTGTATAAATAGTAGTGGTATTGTTAAAAGTGCTTCGACAGCTGAGGTCATTTCGTACGTAGACCCCCACCGGGAATCGAACCTGGGACCGCTTTTGCAGAAGTCGAACGCGCTACCTACTTGGCTATCAGAGATCCCTCTGTATAAATGAACAACTTTATATATACCTTTTATTCTCAAAAGTACGTACGTCTCCTCAAAATATTCAATGCATAAAATAAAACTGTATTCACACAATATTTTCTCTTCCTTTACTACCATTCACATTATCCTTGTATAAGGGTTACCAGGCCCTGATTGCAAGCAAAGGTGATGCTTTAAATTTTACGAGGGCATTTTAAACGGGACAAAATCGGGACGTGACTTCGACACTGTTTTCTCCAGTTTTTTACATTTGTAAACCAACGCCAATATATGTATTGAATCACCGATGGCATGCTTTTGTGTATTGTTTGAATCTTTAAGTAGGTGTATTTTGTTATTCGATTAATTTTCCATCAGACTTATCTCTAACCACAGCTGGATTTTGTAAATAAATAAATGAATATGTATCGAATCACCAAGTTATTTAACTTTAGTTTTCTAATTGTTTAACAATTGCATCTCTGATTATACCCTATATCCGTAATTGGGGATTTTAATTAAAATCTGGAAAAGTTGGAAACGTTACCGGGACATTTCCTCCAAAACGGGACAGTCTTCGTCAGAAAGTAACGTACGGCATGCTTAATCATACGCCATCTTTCTCAAAATGCGTTCTCCCACTCTTCCAAAACGTCCAAACTAGCGTAAACCACCCCTTTCGTACTTACAATGCAGTCGTTTCTTTTTTAGTTTATATTCATCTAGCACTGGACATAGATGATAGAACAAATCGATTTAAGAATTTTTGTTCCGCAAGTGATACGCGAAATAATCGATTGGGGAAGTAGAGTCATGGTGCATGCACCCCCTGCCATACGCCGAAAGGCGGCTTGCAGGGTACTCACATAGACATGGGCATTTCCGATGCTTCATCTGGTTCCTCATCAATCAATTACTTCTTCATCAATCACTACTGAAATTCATTCACTAGTGCTTTTTGAAAATCATATTTTCGAAGTATTTTAAATGTTGCCCTCTAGCAATACTTTTAATTGGCTTTAGTGCCATTGTCCCATAATGCTAATCATATTTTAGAGGCGTTTTAAATATTGTCTTCCAGCAATATTTTTTATTGAGTCTAATGACGCTTATCAGAGTAAGCAGAGTCAGCCAAGACGGCGTGGGTTTTGTGGATGCCTAGCATACCCATTTTGAGGGGGCCCCACTTCTATAAAGTAACTGTTATTTTGTAGGGAATGAACAGTACAACTGTAAGTACTTTTTAAATAACTGAAAGTTAGTCGTTGCATGGACAGAAGAAACGGAGAAAGGGGCCCCGTGGAAATTTGCACCCCTTCCATAGATAGTCGACTCTGAGAGTAGCTGACCCAAAATCGGCGTTGTAACCCAGGAGAGGTACGTATATTATGCAACGCATAAGTTTTAATGAATGTATGAATTCAATAGAATAGGCTGTAACTTTGTTGTATTCCATAAGAAAAGAAATAAGGCTAACTTTTAACAAGGAAACTAGATCCCGTTTTCATAACTTAGCAAATAAAACCAGTACTCGACAAGTTCCGAGATTTGCAAAATCTTCGAAGGATTTCATAAATAAACCAAAAAATATAATCACATTGTGAGGATAAGAAATCCAAATTCCAAAGCTTTTCTTCCTCTCGGATTCTAAGGAACAGACTCTCCCTTAATTAATGACGTCTCAATACCGTCATCTGATCAAAACAACTCGAGACACGAAACATTTCGATGGAGTAGTAAGATTCTTTTACGCCCAAAAACTCCTTTAATGAGTTTGAAGCGTAAAATTTCAGATATTTAGAACTTCGCTTCCATTTAATGTTCCCAAACGAGACCTTTCCCTGTATAAGAATACGGAGAAAGACACCCTCGATTACTCGGTAGGGATGAGAAGTAATGGGGAAAGAATGGGAGGTTGGCAGATTCGATTTCAAGGATGAGAGAGGGTTGAGTTGTGTAACGCGAAATTACAAATCAAAGTACATGCTCCGGAGGTCAAGGCGGAGTGTAAAGAAAAGGAAGGGATCGGCGGGATTGGAAATCGAACCTATATCTTCCTTTTTACCTTGGAAAGAAAAAGGAACTTAAATATCTGGAAGCGGTCGGGAGATTGTTCCGCCTCCTCCCGGTAATTGGGATATGCCGGTCATGTCTTTAATCTTAAAGCTGGCGAAGTTTCGCGCTGAATACCAAAAAGTTCCCAAAAGTTTCTTTGGCGTCAAAAACGCTCCCGAATCCTCCATGAAAAGAAGTTTCAATACAATGGTTGCTGTAAAAGTAATCTCATTAATTTTCTCTCTTAGAGAAGAATGGCGTGTTATATCATGACAACTTTCCTTTTTTTCTTAATTTTTTAATTTCGTATGTACTATTATCATTATCATTATTCTTTATCATTATTCATTATCATTATTCATGATCATTATTAATGATCATTATCTATAATCATCATTCATTATCATTATCCATTATCATTATTCATTATCGTTATTCATTAAGTAGTATCATTATCATTTTGTATCTAATATCCTCATTAGGCACAGGCTTGAGAAGTTTTGAATATATTAAACATTCGATTAAATGATTTACAGATTTGGTTTTACATATTTCATATATACGATTGTGTTCAACCATAATTAAATTTCCCATGCAGAAACGAATATTTTCTACATTCCAGAGAAAGGAGAACTATGTTCTGATATGCTTTCTAAACGTTGCCAAGTTTATAAAACGTCACAACCTATGACGAATCAAAAGATAAATAATTGTATTAAAACACTCCATCGTCGTTTTTTCCCAACAGTTTCCTTCAACATCGCAACGAACTTGAAACCTTATCCGAAATATCCGAGAATTTGAAAATTGGCCATATGTATTTGGCCAACCTGTATCTTTTAAACGCATAAAAACCAATGTATAATTATTTACAAAATCACACGATTTTATTATTCTAAGTTACTGTGCGAACTTTCATGTCTTTTACTCTAAGAAAATGAACGATTTTGGCCTCTTGCCTAGCCTTTTTCGATGATAGCCCTCTGTATATTGATAGCTTCTGTGATTTTTCTAACCTTCCATGTCTCAATCTTTTTCAATCCTTTCCGTCCTAAGCGTTTTGTATATTTTCCGCACACCCATTCCCTTAGCGGGCGTTTTTCTGCAGAGGAAATATTTTTTCTGTGATCGCATAACATCACAGTTTGTTTCCACAACATCATCTCGTACTTTATTTCCTATATTTTCAACTCCTCGGCCTCTGTCCTTAGATCACAGCCTTAACTAATACTATGGTCTTTTGTAGAAATTCTTTATATGTACTTAATAGAAAATGGGATTTTCTTATTCCAACTTATCAGAGTATAGTCGTTTCCAACGACGTACATAATCATGTGTAATTGCCATAGGTACGTAGTTTCAATTATACTATAATTTGTAATTGCAAATTTACATTACATTTAATTACTGTAACGGTCAATTATTGAACACAATGTCAATAATAAATTAAGATGGACTCCCAGTGGGCAACGCGTTCAACTTCGATGAAAGCGGTCCCGGGTTCGATTCTCGGTGAGGGCTTACGTGCGAAATGACCTAAGCTGTCGATGCACTTTTAACAATACTAATACTAATAAATTAAGATTTTAAATTTCCTAATCACGGAGGATCTTCTAAATTAGTTCCTCCTCACTCCTTAACCATATCCACGTATACATTTTGGGGTGTATAAATATTCTAAGTTAATTGCAATTAAATGTGAGATAATGTTCTGTAACAATACTACACGACATGTTACTTATTCTGCGTACTGTTTTTGCCTATGTATAGCTCTTCAAACATAATTCCTCTCTTCCTTTTTATGTTACTAACTGAGAAATTGAATTAACTACATATTTTTTACTTTTCTTTTGATAACTGGTAATTCTTCTGAATAATATTACGTAAGTGATAAATCATGATTTTTCTAGTATTTTTCAGAATTATGATATAATAGCGATTTGATGTACTTGATAATTATTTGGTGTACTTGAATTTGGTTTTGATTTTCGCATCGTTACTCTTCTTCTTACATCTAATGAATAGATTCATGCTTTTAATATTAAAAAATTTAAGTTAACTAGAAAAACAACTATGACACAGAGTTTTTGGGATGTATGCCGTGTATAACCGCTTCAGAGATCCCGTAAATCTTAAAAGTCAAGACAAACTACCACTTATAGTGAAATCAGCGTAATTATCCGTGACCTAGTAAAGTGACTTCGTGAGCCGCAATTGATAATACTAGCAAAGTTTGGTGGAGATGATATACTCCGAGGAAATTACAAAACTTATCTTTGTCTTCAAGCACACTTTATCAAATGCCGATGGTGATGTGAAATCAAAAAATACTGTCTTAGATTTTACTTGCATTTCCAAGTTTTCCTAAAAAATCAAAGTTAACTGACTAGAAGAAGAGTATATAAAAAAATAACGGTTGTCATGAGACAAAAGATGTCCGTAAACCATGTTGTATTTAAAAAAAATTAACGAGTTTCTGTAACAGTTTTATAGTTGCATTTTATATCTTCAGTAATGCCAATAACACACAAAGATGAAATTCTGTCTTCGAAGAAACAAAATGGAATGATTTTAAATTATTTTCTTTGCACAGTCACGCTTAATGGATTACCAAATCTGGAAAAGGTCTATTCCCGTACAGGAGGTCTGCGACAGAGATGATGCAGGAGAGGTAACCGCCTCAGGGGGAAGAAATCAGTGGGGCGTCAACGATTGAATATCTGAAGAAGTGACAAACTTCTTCACCAATATACACTGAAAATCACGATTATTTACTTGGCTAAAAAACGTGGGTATGCTAAACCAAATTGCATTTACTGAATTTAATGCGAAGCATATTAGAAATGTAGTGATTGATACCTGTCAACTAATTGAGTGACCATGTGATTAATTATTACGTTCGCAACAATGTTTTCAACAAAGGCAGTGGTTAGGAACAACAATAGACGTCGGTATTGTTGAAACGTGTGATAAAATATATTAGAAAGGTCTTTATTGCAGGCCAGATTGGGACTATGAAGTTCCATCCTGCATCATACTCATTTAATTATAATAAAAGGAAAGGATAAAGCAGTAAATAAAAGAGAAAAAAGGAAAAACTATGTGCGAATAAGGAGAACTAAGTCAGTAGCTCAGGAGTTTTCAGCTGAGAGACGTAATTAATTGTTAAAAAAATTGAAAGTTTAAATAACTATTTCCACGCATTGCAGAGATAAGTAACAGTAAATAATACTAAAAGTTAACTAAAGCAGAGTTCTTTCAATGGAGTTCATGTCTCCCTTAGAGAAACCTCACTACTGAACTTTGCGCGTTATGATTTGGAATGTTTAACTATCTTAAAAAGTTATCCATGCCTTTGCATATTAACCATACAATTGAATAACACATAGAGGTCTCACAGTACTCCTGTCTCCATCGTGTCGGGAAATCGGGTCTACTCAACTACCTTTAGCCGAGGAGGCTTTCCTCCTTAAAGATTCATGCGGAGGAATCTGCGAGCTTCACTTCTCGTGGAGAAACCATATCGGTCAAGTGATTCACGGGAAATTTGCTGAAGAGGCTATCCCCTCCGGGCATACCCCTCCAAAGTTATGTCAAAGAGAGAAAATCGTGTTTAGCTTCGCTCCTTATTTTGCGATGCCACTGATAAAGGGAAGTTTTTAACAGATAATGGAGATTGTATGAGCAACTTTTAAGCTATATATGTAAATGATAACATCATGCTGGAGCACTCATCATGTACAAATTTTACGTTCCAGTATGGATGAAGATATCGTACCTGCTATATGTGAGATCGTTTCGTGTGTTTTTTATACGTTTGTCACGTCATATTTTATGTATTACATTAAATTCGTTCTCACTTCATCACATATTCTAACTTCGGATGACGGGAAATAACAATATTAATACAGCATTCTCATTCCTCTGCCAATAGCACAAAAGTAGCACAAAATGGCTGTTTTTACGTGCTTGGCAGAATTCCCTGGGGCAGGATTCTCGACATGATATACCTTTTCTCCTCACGCTAACACATAGTCTGAGAAGAATTCATTTATTTTACCACGCCTTTGTAAAAATACTAGTCTTTTGGCATAATAGTTAAATAGTAATACTCGCAGTGACAACAATGGTACACAAATTATACAGCAATACAAGCATAAAAACACAAAATTACTCGCAAATTGTCGGCATAATCAGGGAAACCAATTGTTGACAAAACCTGCCTCTTTTACTGGAAAAAATGGGACAATAAATGATAATAATGACGTAATCATTAGGCGAATTTTGATCGTAAGAGACAACTTTTACAATTAACCTATTTCAACTCACGAACGCGAACAACCAAGCTCTAACCAATTTCCGAACCTGGTACCCGGGTATTGCTAGGCTATCACGCTAACCACTACTTCACCGAGGCTCGCAGGTTAAATAAATAAAGACTCTACTTGTGATAAAGAAGTATTGCTATCGTTTAACAATGGATGCTCACGAAAGAAATTCAGCGGTTGCGTGGAGGGGAGCAAAAGTTCGGCGTAACTGGGATACGCGATTGTTTAATAAATCTGGATTTTAGTTTGTACAGAAGTACAACAATGTGCGATTGATGTTCCAGTTATGTGGCAATAATGAGCCGAGATTAATACGCATTTCGAGCCATCCATTGTTGACAGAACCCGGCTTTTATTCGATACACACAAAGAGGGCACAACGATACACGATTAAGACTCCGATTCTTCCGAAACAATCGGCCCCTTTAGCGGCCATTTGTATGAGTAGAAAAGGGACGGGAATAATCGCCAATGGGGAAGGGGGGGTCGTTCATTCGTCATTTCGATCGCCCTCAAATCGTCGCTCTTTTGTTTCCCTTTTCCCCGTGTTCGGTCCCCTTCACACTCGTTTTGGAAATCGCCTCTGGGGGGAGATGGAAAAAAAGGCGAGAGCGGCTAAAAAGCGGTCGCTGAAAGCCAAATAAAAGCGGCTCCTGAATCCGAGATGAGCGCAGTGTCCTATCCTCTTGAAGCGGTGGCGGCACGGTGCGAGATCGATAGGAATCGGCTTCAGAAAGGAGCATCTCGGCCAATCAGTCCTGCCAAACTCCACTTCCACTTCTAGTACGAGGAGTTGTCCGCTGTTTGCACGGTTGACACCGCTCGTCGCTCGCGGGAAAGAGCATTTATTTGCGCGGGATGCGAGAGAGAACACGCGGGTCGCCCTTTTTTTTGCCCTCCCGACATTTAAATGCGGTCGCGCGCGAGTTAATAAAAAGGTTTCGCGAATAAAAAAGGGCGCGCGAATGGAGAGATTTTTGCGAAAACGCGCGGGGAGGAAAGTTTTTGCGCGAGTGTTTATGGGGAGGGCTTTGGTACTCGAATAGCCATGCGATTAATGGTGAGGCCTTTAATGAAGTAGAACGCTTGCATAAAGGGCCATGGGGAAAAAGATATTGAGGATAATTTTAAAACTATGACATATTATGCGATAGTAAGAGAGTATTTCGTAGTAATAGCAATTAATATCAAGTCTAAAGATAATGTGTTGAAAATGCTAGTTCCCCATCACCCTTTTTCGTAAAAAAACCACAGAAAACTATAAAAAGAACAAAAATGTAACTATGAATACTGAAGTAAGTACTGAGTAATGAAATTTTTCTGAAATGAATTCATTGTAATAATTAACAAGTGATGTTTATATTTATCTGTTGATAGTCAACTTTGTATTTTCTAAGTAATCTCAGTGTGTAATTTCAGCATTTATGTTCGTGTTCCTAAGTGCATATGATACTAGTGACTCGGTTCATTGACTAATCATAAACTTTTATTGAAACATGGTGGCAGTGAAAACTTATGAAGGCATTATTATGTATTTGTTTTTCATTTTAGAAGAAATTTACATTTAAATCTACAGACATACCCTGCAAGCCGCCTTTCGGCGTGTGGCAAGGTGCGTTAACAAGTAGAATTCCAGTTACCCCTTAAGCTGTTGTTGCGTTCCGTTCGCAGAAAGAATTAATCCCCAAATCCGACTTGTCCTCGCATCTATTTTCTTATTTTACGCTCATTGTCGGATCGGCCGAAGTAGCAGAAGAGGGTCGCATAATACCGATTACGTCTTCTGCAAACGTACTTTCTCTGATTTTATCAAGCAATCCCAGCCTAGCTTCTAATCTCCTTTCCTCAAGGATTCCCAACCAGATTCTGAGATTACGTCTTCCGCAATTTCTCTTAATTTATCAAGCAATTGCAATATAGATTCTAATCTATATCTCTTCAAGTATTCCCTACCAGATTCTGAGATTTAAATGGAAAAAAAGATAAAAATAATCCAATAGGAGAGAAAAAGACCGATATCGATGTCATTTGGGAGACAACTTGTAATATAATAAACTTTCAACAACACTATAAACTGATAATTAAAATAAATGAAAATAAGTATTGGTTGTCGCAAAATTGTATCTATTTTGGCGTTGCAAGATGAATCCCTAAGTGATAAAACAATTGCGTTTCTGATCTATATTTATTAACATTAAATCCATTACATTCAAGATCCTTAGTAAACTCCTTAGCAACTGAAATACGTACGGTTAAATGGGAATAAGTATCAGATAATTCAACAACGATTGAAGAGATCAATAGTAACAAATAATTAGAATACATTATTAATATATTTGCAATTATTTCGATAATAACAGAAGTGAATACAATGCATATACAATAAATAAGAATAGAACTTGCTTTTAGAGTTTTAACCTCCACTGTGCAACGTTCATAAAATTTAAATATAAATTTTCCAAAGGCTAATTAAAAGGGCTTAACTTAAAGTCACGGTGGGTGTACGGGAGGATCAGCAAACTAATACTTTTAAAAGTTGCTTGATAAAAGGAAGTATTATCTCACAAAAGAGATATTTCTCGCGAACAGTCTGGATTTTAGTAGATTCTCCGAAAGTTCCTCGAATTCTAAGGAAATGTTTCCTCTAGAAACACGCTTTATTTATTTTAATACAGACTGAGGCTTAATACCTCAGAGGATTAATCCTGCAGCTATTTTCCCAGCGTTAATGGTATATTGAATAGACTCCTTCCTACCCTTTTATCACGACCTATTCAATTCAACGTTGGCTCTCATTTTGTACTTGATTCTTTTACTGATGAAAACGTAAATAAATGAGTTAAAAATAAGTAACATAAACTGCATAGTTAAGATAATTTGTTCTTTTAATAACCACGTTATTCTCTTTTGATATTTCTAATAATCATATCTCCTAAAATATGTAAATTCAATCACATTTTAATTTGCAATAGGGGGCGTTTATTTCCCTGAGAATCTCTCTTAGGTTTCATATATCCACATTTGTCCTTATTTTCTACTATTACTTTCAAATTAATATCTTTATACAATATGTAGTATTTGCTAAATATTTATACCCAGTATTATAATGTATTTTTAAATTAGACTCCAACTAATGTTCACTTTAGGACCTGATTAGGCGAATTTAAGTGTAGTTTAAGTGAATGATTTGATAGTTTAAGGGGATATTATAGTTTATTTCCTATAAATACGATGAGTTAGCATGGATGGTAACTATAATCTTCACTTTAACTCAATGAAATGCTTTTAACACTGGGCCCTAAAGTGAGAAACATAGTTCATTTCAATTACACAATATAAACCTGGGCCTTAATCTCGCAAGAGACTAACACGTTTAAATATTATTACAATCCACGTACCTTTCGCCATTAATTTCAGAAGGAAAAGGGAATGAGGCTTACTAGGCAAGATGAGGAGTGAGGTAGTTTGGTTTTATTTTATCCGTTGAGCCGGCATACTGAGGAAGACGTCCATGTAACTGTAGCACATTGACTCTTTGAATGAAAATTTTTCTATGCGTTTAAAAAGAAGTGACCAAAATGAAAATTGCCATTCATCATGCATCACAACTAAGGAGTCTTCTTGTAGCTTAAACTATGAACAAGTGTGGGATAAATGGACATAAACGATACATCTACAACAATCTTGTGCCAATAGATGATTCTATGTATTATGTTCACGAATTACATAATATATAAATACACCCGGAAGCTTATAAAGTAAATGTTTTCGCGTGTAAACATTAGTAGTGCTTTTAAAACTTTTTCGTTAAAAACAACGGTATTCGTAGATCATTAAAAAATGTTACATCTTTTTAAATTTAAGCTTTAATAATTTTGATTTGGAGTTTTAATTCAACTCACGATTCTGCATTTCATTAAATTACTCATGCATCCATTGTCAATCATAAAGAAACGATATTTTTTATCGAATACTTATTCTACTGATTAAATACGATTCATGTTTATGCGGTAATTTTTATGAATGCCAATCATGACAATGATATTTCATTTAATGATTTGAACGATACTGATCGTGAATGCATTTGTAATTGTGAATTAATGGAATACCTAATTCATGATAATTATGAATATTTTAAGCTCTGCCTTAAAAATCAATGAATATGTATGACCAGAGCCGCGCCGTCCTATGGGTGCAAGTGGTGCAACGCTCCCGGGCGACGGAAACTTAAGGGCGACAACAGAAGTGTAGCCAACCATTATTACTATAACAACAACATTGTTTGTTGTTTTCTGTGTTTTACATACGAGTTATCTAGGAAAGAATAAGATGTGAAATTTTTAAGATTGGCAAACATTTAGAGGAAATAATTACGGATGACATAAGACGGGAAAAGAATATTTGTTGGTTTAATCGAAGTTATTTATGTTGAAATAGAAATGTTATTAGAAATGTTCACATTTCGTTACTATAACTATTAATTCATAATAACAATATACTATGCTAGGATCTGCCTTATTAATTGTTACTGATGTTTTGTGACCGATGTAAGCTGGGGAACGAAGTCATAAAACAATGGTTTTTCAGAGCTTTACGAAATAATTTTGACCAGTAAATCAGGAAATATATGGTTTGGTATTTCATTTACAGGGGCGGAAAATTATGTTTGAACCCGGGTGGCAGATAGGCTGGGTGCGGCTTTGTATATGACAATCGGCACAAAGAAGATGACAACTGTGCTTAAATTTAAAACTTGAAAAACAGAGTAATGATAAATCTGGCAGTATTTTTTAAAGCTTTTGCGTAAAATAGCTAAAGTGTTCATTGATATAAAAAAACTGTTATTAATGAATTTTAACGATGGCGGCCAATTTTGAGACTTATTACATAATTTAAATTCCACCAGCTTGACTGAAGTTGTTTCTTTTCATCCAATCGCCAATTGCATCTCAGGCACGGGGAATAAAGGAAACGGAAGAGAATCGGCGGACTTCATCAAGGTGCATTATGGACATTCGATTGCCGCGCTGAATTAAACATAAACCTTAACCCAGAAACACCGATTTTCTTCTTCCCAATCCAGAGATTTCCATATTTTAATTTTGGGTCAGATCCCGAGATTGGATCTCCCAAGGCGTGACTGGGTTATTAATGGACTTCTTCAGCTCATCTGAGGCAGCACTTTCTGCCATTTTCCAGATCTGAGTCACGAGAGCGCAATCAGAGCAAAAACTGTTATAATCGATTTTGTTTTAAAAGGGACTTTCTCGTGGAAGGAAGCCGCCGTTGACACTTCTCCGCCCGATTCAATGAAGGAAATGGGTCCCTGTGTCCACTGCCAACGTTTTAACTTCACAAACTTCCTCGGCATATTTAAACGATATGACTTTTCATTCTTTTTTACAGAAATAGCTGAACGCTTTGCTAATATCTTTTATTTCTTCGCTGTATTACAAGACCTAATCAGGCACTAATGACGTTTTAACTCATGCATTAAATGTACTTATTTAAGTGTTGATAAGGATTTTACAATTTATTTACCGTATAGCCTTCACTTATCCTTACACTATAATATATAATAGCAAAAGTACTATTTAGTAGGGTATTTTCTTAATTAATAATTTGTTATCCCAAACTACTTCACTGCAAATATTTCCCAACCTGTGTGCCGCGTCACATAAATGTTACCTGGCTGCAAACTTGGTGTGCCGAGCGTCATTCGGGTGTGCAAAGATTTTATAATTTTGCGCTGTATTATTTGCTATCTAATTTTTCGCTCACCAGGAACTCGTTATCATAGTATTGAAACATTTTACAACGATATCGGTCTTTTCCTCCCCTATTGGATATCGGTATTTTTCTCTCTTACTCCATTTAAATCTCAGAATTTGGTTGGAATCCTAGAAGGAAGGAAGATGGAAAGCTAGGCTGCGATTGATCGATAAATTCAGAGAAATTGCGGAAGACGTAATCGGTATTATGCCCTTACTGTTTCAGTAGGTCCGACAATGATTGAAAAATAACAGAAATAGATGCGAGGACAAGTCGTTTTCAGACATTCTTTCCGCGAACGATACGCGTCTAAGCTACTGAGGAACGCTTTGTATTTACACCCACTGCCATGTGCCAAAAGGCGGCTTGTAGGGTATTTATGTAGAACTATTCAAAGATCATACTTTCCTTTTCACATGAAGTTATTGACTACATTGGGAAACGAAATTTTTAGATAAAGGCATTTTTCTCCGGAATGGACCAAAAGGTAAGAGATTTCACACGTCTGTACTATACAATTACATATGAGGAAACTTTTTTAATCATAACATTTCCTAAAAGGTCCTTGATAATTTTGAAATCAACTACTTTATTGGTGGTTGTGAAACTCAAACACGACCTGAAGCTCCAAAGTCTAGCGTGTGCCCTGCACACGCAGAAAAACGGCTTGCAGATGTTGACGTAAGATGTAGAATGGAGCCAACTAAAGCGTGATTTATTATAGGGAAAACTGATATCATTGTATATATGGCTGTGCTAGAATCCCAAGAAGGAACCAGAAGCGAAAAATATCGGCATGAATGAGAATCAAACCCAGGTCTTCCACGTGATAGGCAGATATTATAACCACTAAGCAACAGTGCAGAGTCAAATCTACTCTGTCGACGGATTGCTTTGTCGAAAAACCAAGTGGCGCTCCACGTAGTGGCATCAACCGCCGCCAGAGGTCCTTATAGACACAGCCGACTGGCAAGAATATGAATGAGGAAGGCTTCCAGGCATCCGACATCGTATTTTTGCTGCCTCGATCTACGGCGGCACTTGGTGCCGCTGTGTACTGCCCCACTATCCATGCTCCATAACCATATGAGTTAATACGCTTAAGTGCCGTGGATGACAAAAGTTTGGAAGGTACTGAATTGAAGTACCGAAATACAAATGAGAAAATCATCCACGCTTTACGTTGAAAAATATCCTGAAGAAATAAGTCTCATTTTGCTTTCAAGATTCATTTAAGATCCGTCTGAAAAAAAACCTTCCGTCTGGAAAGTCTGCAAAACATTCCTCTTGAGCTCTTGAGTGCTTTCCTAAGCGCACCATTGAAGACCCTAAACTCCTGGAATGTAGGCAATTACCGGTGCACGTTTGCAATGCGAGCAGTATAACCACGGCTTTGCAGGATGTAATTTTCGGAATCCTACCTAAGGAAAGGGTGTTAAACTTCGCACATTGAGGCGTGGCCCTTTGAAACCCATAGCGTCGCATCTTTCAGCCACATTTCCCCTGCATTTCTTATCTTACGGCTGATTTATGGTTCTTCGGCTTTTTTAGCTTCTTTAAGGAATTTCTGAACTACCTTTTTTCTCTTGAGGATAAGCATCTGTGATCCATGTTTTCCTTTCCACGCAAACTCAAGCATCAACAGTATCTTTGACAGTCGCTGAATTTACGTTATTTTAATTGTTTATGCAATTTTTTCCCGAAAATGGCTCAGAATCATTTTTAAAAATTGGAATGCATCCTTGAAATCCGCATTCAATATTAGAGTAATGAAACGCCAATAACCTATGTATTAACTATTCCTGGGTTCCTCAGTTATGAAACAGATATGTATTTTGGCAATATACCTACCACTCCTATGAAGTTTTTCCCACCCCCAAGTTTTCGTTTTCGATAAATAACCATTGTACAGGAGTATAAGGCGGTTGAACGACCTGATTTGCGTTGAAATATCTTTCTATTCCACTATTGCGTAAGACCGTTCTATCGTCTTCGCAATGTTCAAAGAGTAACAGAAAAAAGTCTAGCAACGATAACACTCATTACTCATACACCTTTTACTAGTTTATAAATATTTCAGAGATGCCAAGAGTACAATTTTCTGTAAATATTGAACTACAGGCGGATCAAGCCTTTAATCAGAGCTTTGGTGATTTTAAATCAAGAAAAGAAAGGGAAAGGATATAGAAATTTAGCAAAAGTATCTTTTTCGTACCCTTTATCTTAATACTTGGCTAAATATCACACAGCTATTATTTATAGTTTAGCATTGCAAAATAAATAGATCCCGTAAGTGATAAAACCAAACTTTAAACCGCGTTTATGTGACAGACCCGAAGTTTAATAGTAGTAGTTCGCAGTTTAAGTCTCGTAGCTCGTAGTAAGTCCGTAGTTAAATCTCGTTGCTGTAGCTCGTAGTTTGAATCGACTAAAGTGTAGCCTATTTCACAGGAGAGGAAGCTTTTAATAATGAGCAAAGTTCTAAAGATGTACGACTTCCGATTGGTAGGGAACTGAAATTAGTATTGAAATATTTATGACAGATTCACAGCATCGATGCGTAACGTTTTATGGAGTGTATCATAGTACGATATTGTCTCACATGATATCCCAAGCTATTTTACTCCAGAAGGAAAGGGTAAACATGTATTTGAAGGTTTTTTCGTGATGGCGCCAGCGAACCATGGAGAAAAGGTAAAAGTTTCCACGATCCAGAAACCGGCAAATTTCCTTTCAAAATGTAAATTGACACACATATGCCGTGGCAGTCCTCAGAAGAGCTATTCTACTTCAGGTAACTGCAGCCAGTGACTTAGAGAATACGACATCTTAAACCTTGATTAATAGCTAATGCAAAAATGTAATTTTATATATTCCCAATAAATGCTATAATTTTATTAAAAGTTTCCTTTTCTTCTTACTCATTTATCTCTTGAGTTTGTATTTTGATAAATCATTTCGTTCGAAAGAAGTGGTAGGAAATATTTAATCCCCTGCTAATTCGGCCGATCTGAACAATTAGATATACCGTGTCTTTCGTCAATGTGGGCGTCTTTTTCATTTAATATCGAATATCGTTATAATATGCTCAAACATTAACCAAAAAACCGAAAGATGGAGTAGAGAGTGGGGAAAATCTTTGCTACTTAAGATGGACAAGAAAAAAAAACAACATCGCGGGAAGATACCCCAGGAGAAGGAGGATGGAAAAACCCGCAAAAATACAGTAAAAATATACAAAAGCAGTTATACAGTATACATGTATACAGTTATATTAATCAAATTAAATGGTTATACAGTACACATGTATAGAAAATAAATAAAATGAAGAAAAGGAAATTCGAAATATGTGAGTCGATAACAGAGCAATTTTTGAAAGAATAGACAAAAAATTACAAACAACGTAACATCTACAAAACTTAAAATAACAATAATTTCGTAAATATAAACTAAATAACATGATCAGTTCAAATAAGTTCAGATAACTAAAAAATTAATATTAATGATTCCAGCCGGAGGCATTTAATAGGCCTTAAAATAACAATATGTACCCTTTCCATAAATCATCTTTATTGTATTAATGTAGTTTGTGGATAATTAAAGAGATAGAATCGACGAAAATTGATTTTAAAACTCTTTATTTCGTCGAAAGATCCGCGAACCTTTTATTTACTACGTAATGCACTTTGTGAAATTCCTGTTCCCTCATAATTCTGCTTAAATCATCAAATTAAAGTGGAAGCTAAGCTTTCCGTTGTCATTGAAGTCATTTGAAGCCAGAAATTCTGACGGTTTAAAATTATGAACATCAAAGGCGTAGTTTACTGCTTGAGTTCATACATTTAATACATAAAAATATCGCTGCTCCTTTTCGCGGGAGTGGAGTCAATGGGTGTACAGAGGCCAAACCCCCAGAAAGGCAATAGAACGATAAAATGAGCCGTGCCAGATCTTCCGAAAGAAAGGTTGGAAATATAAAGTAGAATTTATAAAGAGAAAGTTAAAAAGGAAGCAATGAAATAATTAAGTTCCTTTATATAGGATATAAACAGAATGTACTATGAGTTAAACCAATAATGATGTACATTTCCTCTAGATTTGATACAACACAACGATTGAATTTTTAGTCTGTAGCCCTGCAAGCCGCCTTTCGGTGTACGGCAGGGGGTGCGTGCACCGTGACTCTACTTCCCTAATCGATTACTTTCGCGTAAAGTTCCCGGAAAAAATTAATTCTTGAAGTGGATTTATTTTTCACCTATTTCCTTGGTATCCCTTGAAGTATCAAAACGGCCGGTAACATGAACGAGTGATATCTACAACTTCTGATAAGGTACTTTCTCTGAATTTAATTTGCAGATTAAGCCTTATTCCCCTCGGAGAAATAGACATAAATTAGCATTTCCTTAGGAAAACGCAAGAACTTTGAAGCAATTTTTGATTGCCATTCAAAAACCTTACCAAGGACGTTACTGGAAATACGCAAACACATGTTTGCACCGAAATCGCCCAGAAAAGTTTGAAGAGCTTCAAAATATTTGTTTGCAACGCGAACTTCAAGGTGCATTTTCCGCATAGACATCTTGTTTTCCTCCAAAAAAATGGGTGTAGTTATCAATGGGCAAGGTGAAGGATTCCATCAATATCTGAGGTTCATGGTGGCAAGTCGTCAGGGTATATGTCATGTACATAGATATGATGGCAGACAGTCGCTGGAGCAAGGTTTGGTTTGTAAGTTTGGTTGCAGGACTTTATCACTTGTACACAGCTTGACTTACAGTCACTATATATAGCTTTTGAATGTTTAAGATAACGCTAAATAAACAGTATATTCAGGTAGAATTTATAAGGAATACGACTGTGGTGAGACATTAAGAGTTTGAGAAGAGACCCAAAAAGCTTTAGATTGCATGCAAACTAACTCTTAGGAAATTACAACCAGCTGGGGTTAGGGAATCCGTGGTCGCTCTTTGCAAGTATTGTTCTCAACACGTATTTTCGCAACCACGTTGCCACCTTCAGAAGAGAAGATGACAATCAACTGACCACTGCTGGTTGGAATTTCCTAACAGTTAATTTACTTGCAAACTGCGGCTTTTTGGAGCTATTCTCAAGCTTTATATTAAGGTAATTTTTTCATTATTATCCTCTGAAAGTACATTTGGTATGGATTTATGGACAAATTTGACACGATAGAGAAAAAATGGGATCATTTTTGGATTCAGGCGTCAGATTTGTAAGATCCACCTAAACGAAAATTGTGTTCCCTAGTGTAATGGAAACAAAAAACAGAGCTGTCGGCTACATTGGGTGTCGGTGAAACGTCGTCGGTCAAGTGTCCAGTGGGGCAAATAAGTTTGGGGTGGTTAACCCGAACTGGACTGTGCCTATAAGGAGGAAATTCCTACGCGGGAGCAACTCCTGAAGAAGGGAATCTACAGCTACACAACTGCTTAATTAACTTAATTGACCGCTAACCTCAAATCATAAGACGTCGAGTTTAACCAAAATTGAAATGGGTCGCTGATTCTGAGAGGAAGAAGTACCCAAACTTCATTTTTGCCACAGTTCAACTGTTACAAATCCTTCCATAAGTGTTCGAATGTTTTGGGTTCCGGAAAGTAGTTGAGTGTGGCTTGCCTGCCTCAGGCTCTCAAAAGTTTCCTTGGCAACAAAAGTTTCGCAGATTTCCCTCGAGATGGAGCTGTTAACTTTAAAGAGGCGTGATCCATAGGAAGACGCATAAAATACTCCGAAAGTCGCCGTATTGTGGTCGGCTATCGGAAAAATCGCAAAAATGATTTTCCGGCCATGGCTATGAAATCGGGGAGGAAGCTAAGTGCATAGATTTTGAGAGGAAAACACCGGAATGTGTATCAGCTGTAATTATTGGACATTCATTTTCGAGCAAATGAATGTAGCCTTGTTGGTCCAACTATGCAGTGATATAGTATTTGGCAATTGAAAATTTGCAGAAGTAACTGTTGACGATACGTATAAGTATTTCGGTTTTCCGACATCACACTTTCTAAATATACCACTTATAATCGCTTTTAAAAGTAGACGATTGAATTGCGTGTGCTTACAAGGTGATAATGTCTGGAGTGAACGAAATTTAAGAACGCTGCTTTACCCAGAATTCTCTTAAGCCATCAATGTATCTACATTTCAATAGATAAATCAAATAATCAAACAGTTTTTGAACAGATATCTATACTAATTAAGGTTAAAATACATAAGTTAAATTCTTTGAAGCCCCAAGAAAATTTAAAAGGGAAAAAAGGCGAACTGGAATGGGACTCTAACCAGGATATGCCTATTTCCGGACGGCCGCTCTAACCAACTGAGCTACCTTGTTGAACATTCAGGCAGTTTTAAATTTTTTTGCAGTTTATTATAATATTCACAATTACAATTATTTACAATTACAAAAACGTTTAAAATTATTTTGAAAATGTTTGGTCTGTAATGCCGCCAGGTTGAGGTCGACATTTTGGATTTTTTATAGCTTTTCATTGAAAGAGTAATGTGAGTATAGACATGCATTTTTTAAATATTCGAATACATACATAAAATGGAATAAAACCAACTAAAGTTCACTTTGCATAAATTACTACTTCCACACAACGTTGATCTTTAGTAGCAGAAAAATAATGCTTTATTTCGGCAAATATTAATCATAATCCGAAAATAATTCCTTTTAAATACGAAGGAAGGATTTTGTTAAATGTGGTAGCAAATGGAGACACTTTCAGCAGCAACAAATAATATCGTGATTCGTTATATTTTCCAACATTTAACACTAAACATAAAAAAATTGAGGTAACAATATTCGTAAACTATATCTGAAGGCTAGCAGAAAAACGAATTAATAGGAATAGTAAAGAAAAACCGGGCTTATTGCCATTAATACATATAAGTAAACATTAAAAGTTAAAGGATGTTCGTTTGATGCAATAGAGCCTGTTTCCAAAGAGAGGGGTTTGTTGATTTTTATCAAACGGAGATACGTGAGTACGTAACCGATCGGTTAAATCATAGGAGAGATGATATTTTGTTTAGATATGTAGACTACTTTCAATCGGTACTGGGATATGGAAGTTAAAGAAAGTCTTTTGCTTGTTCTCAGCAGTTTATTGGTTGAAATATCAAATGTAAAGACTCAAACACACAATCGGTTAGTTCAATATAGGAGACTTAATAATTCGTAAGGATTATTACTCCTCCTTGTAATTTGGTCAATGATAAGAGTTCGTTTGGAGCAGGAGGAATCGGTTTCCAAGGATATTCCGTTAACATCTCGCCCTCTGCGCCACAATTGCTGGAATCCAGTTAAATAACGCGCTCCTCCATGTGTATTTAGCCATCAAGGCACACATAATCTTTCTAGCGCTGTAACGGCACCCTTTCAGCCTTTTCCGAAGCACATCGCGACGGTTACGTAATGCCTCCAGCGTCCTCTATGGTACTTGTTCTCTTTGGGGACAAGGGAACAGTCCCCTGACCGTAAAACCCCCGACGCTTAAGCGCAACTGTTGACCTTAATTCTGCAGTTCGAATGCGCCTCTCTTTTGACTGGGGCCCTAGGCGCGCGTCCTCCCTCAATAAAGAGGCATCAATCTTGTGCCCGGACCCCATTCGACGCGCCATTAAACACCTTGGATTGGAAGGGAACATTGATAACGCGTTCTTTCGGGGGATTCCGTGACGTTTTACGGGTTGACAACGCTGGCAGCTTGTAACGCTTGGACTTCCGAGAATTCACTCCTCCTTTTTTCCTTTAAAAGAGAGATCCTGCGACCTTTTAGAGAGCTGAGTACTAGCTTATTTTTTTGTTTATCAATAAGTGAAGGTATTACTGTCGTACGCGGTCGACAGGTTTTTTGCTGTCTAAAAGAATATACGGTAGTTTAAAGAAGGAGAAAATAATATTATGACTGACAATTCCAGCTAAAATTTAAATAGAATACTTGAAAAGTGAGATTAAGAAAATGAAATGTGTCAGTAACATTACTGAAAAAATAGAGAATATAAATGCGCACTCGTATGTAAAAAAACAGATAAGGACAGATGATGAATTTGAAATACAAGAAATAGTTGTAGAAAATGGTAAAACATCAGCAATAAATTAAGGAAATACATTATTTATATGTAAAATTTCAACAATGTAGACGAGCATTAAAGTAAATAGCGCCACGCAACAATCGCCAAATTCCAATAATAATGCGAAAATGTAGATATTGTTGCTATATATGTAATCCATCAAGGTGAACAGAATTTCCTGCATGCGGCAAACACCATCTCTATTTTGGATAAATGTAAGATGAATGCCTGAATAGAACACTTTTTCAGTTACACATTTTAACATTGTGCAGAAGTTTACTGGGAAATTTATATTTACTGTATTCGTTATTTTGTTTTACGTATATATTATACATCTAATTGAATAATCTTTGACTTTTTGTTATTTACACAAATTTAGTTTTCATTACATTAAATGCTACGAATACTTTGCTACGAATTGCAGTATCTGACTGGAGGCTAGAATTCCTCGTTCATAACATTCGTCAAATAAGATTATGTATGAGCATAAACCCAAAATATACACACAATTATATATAACATATTCAGATGAAAATCAATAAACTTGATCAACACACTAAGCGTTATACAATTGAGCAATGGTGTCCATCTGGTATATACTCTCGAAAAGAATTTTCGGCCACATCTTTTGATTATTCCCTGCAATGAACTAAAGTTAATGCTCAGCCACACTATCACTGGACTGTAGTTAAATCATCTTAGTAATCCATGAATAACAACCAAACATCTGCAAAATGCATGCGCCTTTAATTATTAGTAATACTTTGCGAGAGAGGGTTTTTAATTTTACAGTCCATTTATTGGAAGTGTTTCGAGAAAAATTAGCATGGATTCATTAACATGAATATAGGATGAATCAACTGTCATTGCATTGAATATTGACAATCGTTTTAAAATCTATGATCTAAAAGATATGTATTAATAAAAAACGACTAATGTTTACAGAGGGCTTGAAAAATTATTGTTTTTCTCGATGTGTAAGTATTGATGCAAAAACTAAACGTTGCATTTTAATACTGTATTGCTAACATTAATTTATCGATAGTAATTAATCTGTCAATTAAGTTATATTTCGTTAAAAACTAATAGTAGAATTTAATCTGCGTATAAATAATTCCGAAGGTTTTTCACGGAAGACTTAAGAACTGCTATTTCAAATAAACGGTTATAATTATTTTCTGTCACATTAGTATTTACGTCAGTATATATACAATGTGACGTATTAAGAATATAGTTCAACCGTTATGTTGGTCAATCGAGCAGCCGATCAACGGAGCTGTCGGTCAAACAACCTGTCGGTCAAACTGTCCTGTCGGTGAAGTGAGTGTCGGTCACTCGAAGTAATCCCAAGCAATAGCTACCATTCTGGTGTTTTCTTTTCGATCAAAATTGTTTCACCTCAGATAATAACAATTCACAACTGTTTTAATCCTTGCAAAGCACAAAAAATGTTACACGATTATTTTCGCAAATTAATCTGCAAAACACCCATTTATAAACAATTACAAAACTATTCTAAGTGTATCTACATCTCAAAAGTGCAGTAACTTGGTTTGACATTTCCCTTTCCATTTTCATTTGCAACATGAAATTGATTACCAACACATGAGACACGTTCTCAAATAAGTCTTAGAGTTCATAAAACTTTATGATGTTTCCTTTCTATATTTGTCTTTATATATTGCCTTTTTGTCTTTATATTTATTTTTAATTTTTTTTACTTTTTTGTTATATGGCTTTATTGTTTTTAATCCATTGAAAAGGCCTTGTACTGCTTATATATTTATTTTAAATAAATAATTGTACACTTTTTATAGAAAACGAGCCGCAGAACACACATAATTTTCCAATTGCATAATTCAACATTTTTCTACATTATTGTTATCAGTCTGCAGTAGAACTATCGGTACAAAAACTGACAGCAATTGTGAGCTTTATCAAATGATTTATGATAAATTATTCCGCCAAATTACTGAACAAAAACATGTTGGGCATAAGAACGGAAATATAACCAAAAACAAGCAGAAATAATCCTCATAGATGCAATCGTGGTTTTAGGTAAAAAGTGCTACTTTTCAGAGTTTCCCCCGCACTGAATAGCGGAATGAATTCAAGAAAGGATTAAAACTCCTGGGTTCTCGATATAAAATAAACATTCCCTTATCTTCATGAGACGGGTTACACCCGAATGTGTGCGTGGCGTATGTGGAAACCCCGCTAATGATTTTATACCCGTAAAGATAAGATCCTTCATTGCGCACAAACGGGATTTGAGTGTATCAGCGCTTCAATCGCTTATCTTCGATGTTTATGGTCCCTTGATGGGCATTTATAAGCTAAAAATGCCCAAGGGATAAGAACATGCGGTGTGCTTTACCCTTTTAAGCGTCCCTTGCTTATTAAAGGGGACGTGCATAGGTTCCGCTTGAGAGAGCAATTGGCTCCGCAACTTAAGTTGGTTTTCCCAACATTGCGGGAGAATCAATGTTATCGACTGAAGGAGTTCGGAAACTTTGGGGATAGCTGTCATTTCCCGTTCCATATTCAGCAACACCACATTTCGATCTTATTTATTGACCCAAATATACGAGCACATTTCCTCATTTTCTCGGGGATATCGAAGATTCGTGAGATATCGCGATTGCCGGTCAATTAAACCGCTGATCGATGAGCACGGAACGAAATCCACAATAGCTGCCCTCCGAATTGGGAGCTACTGCGTTACGATTTGCGCCAAATCTTTTTCTTTCGGAACTAACTTTAAGAAGGGAGGTAGAATAGTATGTTTCATAGAATGTTAGAAGGAAGTAGCCATAAAAATTTAGACACATTGCGAAAGTTGCCATATTTGTGAACACTGTAAATCATTTGGCATGTTCCCAAGGAGATCAGTCGTCGAAAGACCCAAATAAAACAATGTAAGTTAAATCGAGATGATTTCCAATGAACCCCAGACTATAATTCTTGTCGATTTAATCATCGAGTATTGTTGCTGCAAAATACGTTGTTATTGTTATATCCTATTGTAGCAGAGCAATTTTATGTTGTATTGGAATTCAGTTATCGTCTCACTCCGATATTATAATTAAATTATTCTCATTGTTATGATTTTATCGTAACAGTTTGTCTCATTGCATTATTTCATTGCATTATTTCATTGCACTATTATTGCATTCCATTATTATGGAAATATTCCATTTTTATTACTAATAGGAATCTTGTTACTAAATGGAATTCCTCTTTTGATTGCACTAAAAAGGAATTTAACTAAATGTCAATAAATGAAATTAAGACACAATAAAGATAATGCAAATATAATAATATTTATCTTTTAAGTGTTGCATGTTATATAGTATTTCTTTCATTCAATTACACCTATCGCATTATATTCTAGCTGACACAGCACTTAATCTTCAGAATTTTAACTGTTAATATTAATAGATGTGATTGATTAATCAGTTTCTTTGCAATCTTTTTCAACGGTCTCACCATCGACATATATTTTATAGCAACAGTTTCTATAGTTACGGACCTCAAAGTTCATTCACCGAGGGACAAGTCCCATAAGAATATCTTACATTAGTTAGTGGATAATTGATGCTTTTATGTTTTGTTTGTTAAATTATTAATTGCCCGAACATAGTTTTTAATGAACAATTCAGTTTCAAATACACACATTATTATTTCTTTTTCTATTCTATATCTTATACTTTTTATTCTATACCATTATAACTCATCTGCAACCAGAACCTGATTCATATACCAACCCTATAAGCTTCCCAATTACCGTATCCTCCTTCAGCTGTATCTCACACATTCCTCAATTTCAACTACTGAAATTTTAATTCTTTGCTATACTTCAGAACTTACCATGAACCTCTCTAACAAACCTTTGTTATATATCTTCTTAAAAAATTAACATCGCTTTTATACGTCTAAAGCGCCTCTTTGATCAGGCGGAGTCTTTGTTGATTTGATTGTCTTCATTGTGTTATTTGTTATGTGATTGTTATTCATTAACATCTTTATGTACACCCCAGTGTACGGTTTGTGGCAGGGGATATATGCACATAAGATTATTTCCATACTTCTTTACCATCGCGTACCGTCCGCAAAAAAATGGGTCTATGAAGCGATAAGTCAAAGAATCTCTATCCTTGATATTTCTCGCATAAAATCGCTGAATGTGACAAGAATGAACGCATAATATCTACTACGTCTTATAACAACGTATTATCTCTATATTTATGGAGCAAGGTTATCCTAAAATCTGTTTTCTTCCAACGATTCCCATCCTACATCTAGATAAATCTTGGGAACCCTTATCGTCCTGTCCTAAAAATCAATAACAAAACACAGGGATTTAGGTAAGACCTTTTCTAACTCATGAATGCAATAGTTACGTATACTGTATGCATACTCTAAGTGGGATCTAACTAGCGTAAAGTTGCAATACTTGCAGACTTTTTTCATCCACTCATATCGACGAATGTCACGACAAAGCCGAGTTTCTTGAGAGCCTCTCCACATACGTTACAGATGTGGTTGCCCCACTTAAAATTATTCGCGTGGGTTACTCCAAGATATTTCACTGAGTATTCCACGGAGTTTCTTCCTCGGGACTGCACGAATGTTCATCTGCAATAGATTTTCTTTCGATAGATTTAACTAGTGAATTATTTGTTTGCATTAAGGTCAATCTAATTGTCAATCATCGGGCCATTTTGTAATTTTATCTTAATCCTTGCAAAGGGTAACACTACGCTCTATACTTTATATTTCTTAGTAATGTATCGTGTCGGCAGCAAATATCCTACCTTTACTGTCAATCTGGTAGCTAAGGTCGTTAATATATTCGAAAAAAAATAAAGGTCCGATAACGCTACCTTGAGGGACACCCAGAGTCACTTAAACCAAGTCCGAACTAATGTAATCTTCTGCTGCTGATTCAGCATGTAATTGTTGATCGCATTAAATAGAATAATAAAATTTTACTCAGAATGAAATATAGCCGAGATAAATACTCATACGAAAATGTTCCAAAAACGTCCAGAAGTGGAAATTATAAACTTGAATTTTATCTTTTTTTTTTGACTCGCAGAATTCAAACGGATTCTTCCGTCCTCTCATATCCACACACACATCTACGTGTGCGCGAATTGCTGATATATGACTCCGATATCTCCCCCTCATAAATCCTTTTTTAGTGATATCTGTATTCGCGTGGCGTGATATATATACTTTCGAGGCGCGGCATAAAGAGCGCGGGAGAGTTATTTTTTACAACTTTCTTCTCCCAGAGCAATAAAACCTTTCCATCTGCCTACGCTCCACTAACTCACGGATCTCTCTTTGGAGGGTGCCTCGGAGAGCTCCTCCCAGCGAGCGAGGAAAAAAAAAGACTGTCGGGAGCCGCAAGAAAAACCGTTCCTCTCCCGCGGGTAGCTTGTTTCCCACGTTCCGTACTAAAATAAAACGTCAGTCGCGAGCACTAAATTTTTGAAATTACCGCGTCCAGGTCAGTAGCCCGCCGAGCGCCCGGATGGATCTGCGGGCTCCGGGGGTGTGGGTAGGGGAAACCAACCCCGGGCAAGTGATTGTCTGCGAGCAAGGGGAACGACTTTTTGCTCCCATCGCGAAGAGATTGATCATCTAACCGTGGTTTTCCTCCTTTTTTGCCCGCAGGAGACACGCAACGGCTCCGTTTTTCTTCAAACAAGAGCGGCGTTCGGGAATATTTATGTGGATTATTCCGACACCTACGTATGTGTCTCGAAAACATTCAGAGCGGGACTGTCTGACGATGATTTTTTGCGAGCCGAAGGGCGTCGACGATTATGCGAATGAAAGGCGGTCCAAAGTAAAGGGCTGAATGATGATTTGAATGCTCAAATGATAAAAAAACAGTCGTGTAGTATGATACAGGACGACTTATCCGTCATTCGTGCTTGAAATGGATTTAAAATAAGCGTGTAAACATCTTGCTATTCACAAGCGAGATGTCTTCTATTATTCAGTCGTCAGGTCAGCGGATGTGACACATGACTACATACAAATATGGGCATATAAAGTTAAGTATCAAGGCAAACGAGAGGCATTAAAAAAGTTTCTGGAATTAAGCTTCACTGCCTCTAAGATAATTTCACACTGAAACAGATAAGAGCGATATTGTCGCCCAGCATTGTTACGAGCGTTTAACAATTAACTTACAGAGAGACTAACAATTAAATAACAGAGAGCTGCTTTATCGTCTCTAAGATAATTTCCAACTCTGACAAATACTTGGGACATAGTCATTTAGCATTGTGACGATTGTCTAACAATTAATTAACTAAAAGCCGCAACAATGGCTCATTGTGAAAGACAATGCTACTTGCTGGTGCTTTGAACGTCCAGCGTAAATGTGACCAAAATACGCATCAATGACTGTATTTTAAACGAGGTAACCTAATTATGTCTACCGAACACAAAATGTAATTCTCATATAATCAAGTCTATAAATTATTAATTGCCCGAACATAGTTTTTAATGAACAATTCAGTTTCAAATACACACATTATTATTTCTTTTTCTATTCTATATCTTATACTTTTTATTCTATACCATTATAACTCATCTGCAACCAGAACCTGATTCATATACCAACCCTATAAGCTTCCCAATTACCGTATCCTCCTTCAGCTGTATCTCACACATTCCTCAATTTCAACTACTGAAATTTTAATTCTTTGCTATACTTCAGAACTTACCATGAACCTCTCTAACAAACCTTTGTTATATATCTTCTTAAAAAATTAACATCGCTTTTATAGGTCTAAAGCGCCTCTTCGATCAGGCGGAGTCTTTGTTGATTTGATTGTCTTCATTGTGTTATTTGTTATGTGATTGTTATTCATTAACATCTTTATGTACACCCCAGTATACGGTTTGTGGCAGGGGATATATGCACATAAGATTATTTCCATACTTCTTTACCATCGCGTACCGTCCGCAAAAAAATGGGTCTATGAAGCGATAAGTCAAAGAATCTCTTTCCTTGATATTTCTCGCATCAAATCGCTGAATGTGNTTTTTATAAAAATTATTAGAACTGATTATCCCCGTGCATTTATATGGGATAACCCATGAAATCAATCTTCAACAATTGTTTTGGTCGTCAAAGGGATGGGTTAGTTATTTCTCAAAAAAATTACATATTTTCCGTGTTTTTTAGCAAAATCCTCGCAATTTCGAATTTATATGAATCATTCACGACTAAAATAAGATTCTATGATTATTTTCCTTTCTTGTGACACTTGTTTCCGTTTCTGAGATAAATAGGGGGACGGACAGACGGATGGACGTAAAGACGTTTGCTTTTTATATATATGATGTCGCATCTTCTTAGAAAAATACTTTTTTTACCATATCCAATCCAAAACCTTGACGGAAATGTACAGTTAGTTTTCTGTTTATCAAACTTTATGTTTGAGTTTACTGTGCAAACAAGTATCTCGATGGAAAAGACAAACAGAAGGTGGAAAAGGTATACGAATGGGAAATAAATCAGAATTGAGTCTTACTTCTCATTCAAAGTCGGCTAATTTTCAAACGAATGGAATTTCGAAACACCTTTGATCTTTACTACAGAGAAATAAGGGATATCCAATTTCATCGCGGTGAATTCAAGATCTTTGGAGCCTAAGTTTAATTGCTTTTACAAGAAGTACAGTTAAGGAAGGAAAACTACGAGCATACCACAGAAACAGGTGTTTCTTATTCGGTGATCCGAATGGAAGATTCTGCGTATAGGTTAACTTTTTCTGGAACGAGGAATATATCACAAAATTGCTCAAAGGAGGAAATACGAATTCAAATAATTCCGAAGGTTAGGTTCCCTTGGTAGCAGATATGTACAGTCATGAGACAAAATGGCTCGAATTCGGATAGATTTGAAACGAGAGACACCTTTGTTAGTGGATTTTAGAAAGCGGATACCCGGAAAACGGAATACATGCAGTTTATCTCAAGTTACCGTAATTCCTCATGAACCTCCTACATCTACATTGTGCTCTAGAAGCCGCCTTTCAGCGTGTGGCAGGGGGTGATTGAATTCAATCCACCGGATTGAATGGGGCATAACATTTTACATTCGAATAATAAAACCGGTAACGACGCTCGAGAAGAAATCTTTTGCTTCTAATTTTCAAGCATGCAACTAGCTCAAGTAGATGACAGTAACATACGAAGTTTGGTATTCTTGTATTCTTAGGCTTGAATAAATGTGTTGCGTACCTCAAGAGCAGGTTGTTCTTTCCCATAAAGTAGAACGTACTGCATTTTCATGCTTTTGATAACAGAATGATCGCATTTTATTAGGTCTGAACAAGGTCTTTATTAAGGCGAGCTTGAGACTAAAAAGTTTCTTCTTCCATCTAACCTGTTGTTAATGTTATCAATAAAAACATAACTAATTTTGTAAACAGAAATAAAGAGAAAAACCTAAGAAGAATTTGTGGGTGTAAAAAAACTTAAGTAGTAACTTAGGAATGAATATCTCCACAGCAACAAAGAAGGGGGGCGTGAAAAAACTGATTAAATCTACTGATAGTAGAAGCTAAAAGATGTGTAGGAAACTGCGTATACAAAATCAATTGAGCAGTGCAGTGAGAGTAATTTACTAAAACTAATTTACTAAAGCATAGACAAATAAAAAATAGTATTTTAAACAAAATAATCATAAAATTAAATTCTTTTAAAAATGTAAATGATATTGCTCAATAAAAGAGTCACTTAAGAAAAGTTAAGGAAATTAAGATCATTGC